>JAOUWY010000035.1:19491642-19502912 GCA_025728095.1 Prietella phreatophila
TCGCGGGGAACCTGGAGCCTATCCCAGGAAGCATCGGGCACAAGGCGGGGTACACCCTGGACAGGGTTGCCAGTCCAGTATCGGAACATACAGTGAAATCTTCCAGTGCTGGTATAATAATATAAGCACTCGTGGAACAGAGCTTGACCAGTCAAATCAGTGCCCCAGATCTGTTGTGTATACTACAAGATAGTGGTTAACTATTAAGGTAAACGGTTGAAGCTGTCAATAGTAGAACTAATGACACATAAGTGAGTAAGTTTAATGAAGTCTTTAAAAACAGAACTCGTAACTTAACCTGAAAGCAATTGGGATAATAACTTGTGTGTAAATACTGTATATAATACAACAACAACAAAACAGTGGACTAAGTTGGGCTTTGCCAGACTCACCGCACTCCACCATGACTTCATATGTTTTACTCTTCACTTCTCCCTTCAGGCCCAGCTTACTGCGGGCCCCTTTCAAGTCCTCCACCTTCACAGGCGGACGCTTCTTCTTCTTCGTCTCTCCTGGCTGATGGAGTGAATCAGACGATAAAAGGAATTTTAAATGATTCCCATGCGACAACAAACACGTTATATATTCGCATATTCACCAACATAAGCACACACCTGAGACATGTCGTGTGTCCGGACGATTCTGACTAGCAGCAAGCTGACTGTTTACTTGTCCCGCTCCGTGCCCTTTATATCTCTCTCTCTCTCTCAGTGTTATCCTCTCCTTGGTGCTATCTCTGTCTTTCTGTTATCACAGTGTATTATTAGATATGACGTCAGTGACAGTGCGGGTGAAGTGGACGGTCGTTCTCATTGAGGGTGACGACCATGGACAAATAAAACACAAAACATTCCCATACCTCCCCCATAACACTATACTTCCTCTACTCGTATGAAATCTGACCCATTATACAGCATTATAAGTTTCGTTATGACAAATCTCCATATAATGCCCGTACACGTGACGTAGAATATTAACAACATTAACATTAATATTAACAACATATTTTAACAACAAAGTGTCACATCAGGTAGGTTTAATATCCAAAACTGGATCTCTTCATCGCTGGATATATTAAGTGAGTTTTATCAACAGGATATACAGTGAATGTCAGTAGTATTAGATAATAAAAAAAATCGAAGCATATATAGGCTAGATTGATAGTTTCTTGGTATCTGGTATAAAGATTAAAGCCTACTGTATATTGTCGAATATACCCGGCTCTTTTAACCCCATAAAAGTACGACCCATTTATTTTAATTCTACGATTATGACTTATGAGAATATAGACAGTCATAGTAAAGACCCAAGTAAAGCTATTCTTAAAAAAAAATGTTTTGTGTGAATAGCTTTTATATAGAATTGATCGTCTCTTTAAAAATAAACAATGACATTACTTTAATTAATAAGCCCTAAAACATTCCTGACACACTCACCATTCATTATTTTTCCAACTGAGCAGATCCTAAAACAGGTCTTAGGACAGACATGGTGACAGGGACAGCTATAAACACTGGGACATAGCGAAGGCTGAACAGATCAAAACAAAATAACAAAGCACTTTTTTCTGGAACGGTGAGTCAGCCTTCGTGAATGCGTGCAGAAGTCAGAGAGAGAGAGAGAGAGGGAGAGCGAGACAGAGAGAGAGAGAGAGTGTGTGTGTGAGTGAGAGAGAGTGAGTGAGAATGAGAGAGAGAGAGAGAGAAAGAGAGAGAGAGTGAGAGAGATAGAGTGTGTGTGAGTGAGAGAGAGTGAGTGAGAATGAGAGAGTGAGAGAAAGAGAGAGAGAGTGAGAAAGATAGAGTGTGTGTGAGTGAGAGAGCGTGTGTGAGTGAGAGAGAAAATAAGAGAGTGCGAGTGAGTGAGAAAGAGAGCGAGAGTGAGTGAGAGAGAGAGAGAGAGAATGAGTGAGTGAGAGAGAGAGATAGAGAGCGAGAGAGCGTGTGAGTGAGAGAGAACGTAAGAGAGAGAGTGCGTGAGTGAGTGAGAGAGAGTGAGTGAGAATGAGAGAGAGTGAGAGACAGAAAGAGAGAGTGAGAGAGAGTGTGTGTGAGTGAGAGAGAGAGTGAGAGAGAGAAAGAGAGAGAGTGAGAAAGATAGAGTGTGTGAGAGTGCGAGTGAGTGAGAAAGAGAGAGAGAGCGAGAGTGAGTGAGTGAGAGAGAGAGAATGAGTGAGTGAGAGAGAGAGATAGAGAGCGAGAGAGCATGTGAGTGAGAGAGAACGTAAGAGAGAGAGTGCGTGAGTGCGAGAGAGAGAGAGAGAGAGAGAGCGTGAGTGAGAGAGTGCGTGAGTGAGAGAGAGAGAGAGAGAGAGAGAGAGAGAGAGAGAGCGAGAGAGAGAGTTTTACTGGATCACCAGTGCATTCTGGGTATCAACCTTAAAAAATTAGCCTAATGAAAAACTATAAACTAAAAATATTATATAGAATATGGAATATTATCACCACACTTCAGCAGAAATATAATTTTCCACACGTCTTTGAGCGATGTAATTTCACTATATTCTAAGAGATTTTGGTGTCACAGAAAACTAAAAATTTCTACTAGATGTTTCCATTAATTTGAAGAATCTCTGTCATTTATTGTGGCAACAAAAATGTTTAAATGTTTTCTTTAAGCACCCAGAAATGGTTATTTTATACCTTTTTCTGGTACGGTCATTTTTAAAGTGTGCACCCAAATATAGTCAAATTCTAAAAAGTAAAACAACAACAACATGTAATCATAGAAATAGCACACAAAAGCTTTATTTGCTTGCACAAAAACACATTGTTAAACTGATCACTTTATTTAAAATAAAAAATAAAAAATGAAATAGCATAAGTACACAAAACAAACAGCCCCAGATGTTTTCCTAACAAATGGTAACATTTGCATGTAGACAAATTTACCTGATAATTCCTATTATTAACTTATTATAGAATAATCCATTCTGTCAGAAGGTTGTTCTATAACAGAACCTCTGATAGTAGTGCAACTGCAAATCACAGCTTTATATTAATACAAGTGGATTAAAACATGTAATATTTAATATAGTGTCACTTTTTGTAAGGAGACACTTATTTAACATTTGCGGAAAGAGTGTCCAGTGTCAGTGCTTTGTAACAGTGAGAGGTAAAGCTGTATTGTTAGGTTTCTGACACAGAAAAAAACTCAGTAACATTTTTTTCTAATTAAATGTAGGGGGAAAAAAGAGGAACTGGTGATGGAATAACTGATTATAGCCACTAACTATAAACAGATAAAAATATGATGCGTTGTCAATAAAAAAAAATGCAATCTTTCACGCATTGCTGATTTGCTGATCACATAGCCCATTGCATTACACAATGTACAATTTGGAAGCCTACAAAGTAAGGCTTTGGACTGGGGGAGGAAACTGGAGTACCCAGAGGAAACCCCCAAAACACTGGGAGAACCTGCAAACTCTACACACACAGAGCAAGATTCAAATCTCCGGCCCCAGAGGTGTGAGGAAATCATGCTAACTTCTAAGCTACCATGCTCCCCATTCCTTATTATATCACATTAAAACAAATTTCTAGCCAATTTAACAAATTTAGAGGTATAAATTTCTTATCCTATTTAAACAAACAAACAACAACAACAACAACAATCTTTAGGACTGTGCTGTCTAATAATTATCTTATAAAAATGTCATAATATAAAAAAATATGAGCTAAATTAGCTTATAATAATGCTGTTTTCACATGCTAAGCATTTTTGCAGTAAAATTCAAAGTGGAACTTTATTTTCATCTACATCATTTCCAGTTTTTCAATACAATCCCTCCTTCAAACTTTGGGAGGTGGGAATTTGATGTAGGGGCAGAGTTATACCAAACTTCACTATGGGAAAAAAGTGACTCCAGTTGTAAGATATAGTATCATCCATAAATGACGTTCTGTTCTGAGAAGTTTAGCTCTTGTTTATAAATTACAGGAAGTTGCAGTGTGTCTAAAACCCGCATCAGCATGTCTGTGCATTTAGGAGGAAGAAATATATGCAATTAAATGTATTTTTCATTGATATACGGTATCATCCTGTGTACTATTTGTAAGTCTATCAAAGTATTGGCTGGTTTTTATGTCCACAGCAGGGACTATCATCCACCTTGTCTCTCTTTTTCTACAGCCTTCTATTAAATTTGGATGATTCATGTGTATTTTTTTTCTGTTTTATTGCTTGGGTGAGAGTTTAAGTAAGAGGCCAGAGCATGAACTCTGGAGAAGCCTCTTTCTAGCCAGCGCTAATATCTGAAATGCTTCTTATGACCTACTTATGAAGTCAATCTTTGAAAATCTATTGATCTGAATGCCAAATCAAAGGACACAGCCCCATGCAGACTGAGGCAGAATGACAGAGGAGGCAGGGCATAAGTGCATTGCTCTGACCTCTTGGCTCTCTCGTCTCTGTCTCATCATGTGTCCCAGCATCCCAGACGTGTATGTCCTTCTGTCAAAAGTCAGAGGTCAAATGTTGCACCTGAGGTCATTCACCATCAACATCACTGGGCCTTTAATTTAATTCTGGAATGAGCAGTGTGTACATGTAAAAGGCTGAAATTCTTTTAAAAGAGGAAACATTTTAATCAGGAGGAGCACTAATTAAATTGGCCACTGACATAGTTGTTCTGCTGTATATTTAATCAGTGCTTAAGTCTCAACATGCACAGCCATGACATAGTGATGAATATTTCAGCAAACAGTAGAGATAAGAACTCAAACTCACCATGTTAGGATCCTTATATTCATTCCTCATATTTCAGGATGGTTTATATTGCAGTGAAAATGTTAAATGACTGGCTGTATTTTAGCCTAGCACACTGCTCAGATGGTATACAGTAGGTACCAAATGTATTAAATGTATATATCTCTTATTGGACCTCATTTATCAATCTTTTAGTAAGGCTGTGTGTAAATGCCAGATTTATAAAAGTTCTTGATTTTCTTGATCTGATTTCCTTCCTACTTATATGTTGATAATCAGCCATAAATTAGCAAATGCATTCAAGAGAAAACTGATTTACATTTAGTCACACCTGCAGAATTCCATAAAAGGCAAAGATCACAAACAGCTGAAAATGACTAAATGACAACTTAATGGTGAAAGTCTTTAACTCTTCCGCCTTTTATCGAGTGTCCTTACTTTTGTCCTCATTGATTGGCTAGTCTTATTTGTTTTATTGCATGGATTTGTTTTGGATTGATGTCTTTCTTTCTTTCAAGTCATTAAAACGAAATGTCTGAATTTCACAAAACGTTCATTAAAATTTGTGTGTGTAACTGAAACAACTTGACAGTGTAATCCATTTATAAAACAGTGTAATCCAGTGTAATGACAGTGTAATCCATTTATAAAATCACAGTAACTCATTGCCACTTTGAAGACAATCAATCGGGGTTTCATTGACTTTAGGGTAGATTATTTTTATGTTACATATCACAGTTTATTGTG
The DNA here is from genome assembly GCA_025728095.1 of Prietella phreatophila. Taxonomy (NCBI): domain Eukaryota; kingdom Metazoa; phylum Chordata; class Actinopteri; order Siluriformes; family Ictaluridae; genus Prietella; species Prietella phreatophila. The sequence goes on from JAOUWY010000035.1 coordinate 19,497,100, forward strand.
AGAGTATAAGAATGCACTGGATTTTCTCCACTAGGTTTTCAGACACTAAGAATCAGCAAACACTGAAAATAGTTCATTATATCATGCATGGGGCTTCCAGTCAGATCAGTTTGCATTTTTATTTAAATCTATGTACTAGATAAAATAGGTGACATTTACTTTTGGGAGAATCAATAATAAACAGGTTTTGTGGGGGATTTTAGTAAAGTCCAAACAATCTTGTACAGAGAATCATATGCTATCTGTTTGGTTGCCTTTATACTTAAAAAGCCTTCAGAAAAACTAGTCTGGAAGTTTTTTGTTTAACGTTTTATTTATTTTTTTGTTGCATAAAGTGAATGTAAATCTATCTGATATGTTGTGAGAGCTTACCTGTCTTTAACCACAATCTTTATCGCAAGCACGTTTCACACAACATAACACCACCACCCCATTACTACCAATTAATTCCCTGGGGTTAATGTGTGTGAGGTGTTACTTTCCATTTTGTTGGAGGTTTTCCCATCTCACTTTGATTTTTATTTCATTTCTGTTTGATTTTATAAGTGTCCATTTAACACAGCATGAACGCCCTGAGCTGTTAAACTTTAAAGAGCTGCAGTAAAACATCTCAGTCGCTGGCCTGCCAATAAAAAAAATGAAAAGCCATTTAGCACAATGGACATACAGCACTGGTCTGCGGTCAGTCAATAAACCGAACAGGAAACCGGTCGAAACTGATGTTGTTTGTTTGTAGTAAAGAATGCAAGGTCAAAGCCAAAGTTGTGTCTTTACGCATACAGTATTCTTTCTTTCTTTCTTTCTTTCTTTTTGTTTAGTTCATTTTACACAAAATACCATTTACATTTCCCCCATTTTAAAGTTATTTATTTATTTATTTATGTATTCAACTTTATATGATTTTATGCCTGATATACTGTATAACTGCCCAAAAATGTAGTGGTCATCACTAAATGATTCTGACTTTAAATGCAAGATATGATCATTTCTCATCAGTGTATTCATTTAGCACACTTAGTGTATTCTTAATCTCTCAGAATTTATTGATTTTATATTGCAACCTAATGGACAGGTGGCCAAAATCCAACACAAAGTGCAGCTGAAGTCACTCTGTTAATGAACGGAGAGAATAGTGAAATCGCTTTCTATTGAAAGCCCTGTGTGGCTCTGGAGGGGCCTCCCATCAGGGTGAAAGAGTCTCTGAGTGTGTGACGAGCATCCGTATGGGGCATCAAGCTCATTGTTTACACTGGATTCGATTCCCTCAGAAATGAGGGTGATTACGGTGCTCTGAGACACCGACCAGGTCAAGAGCCAAGCCTCCAGAGAGCCGTCGTCTTAGTGTCTTAGGGTTGGGGAGATACACAGACCTATTATAACTGGAGGTCTATTCCTGTCACACACTGCTATACATTCATAGAAAATAAGTTATTCTCTGAATTGCTGTCTTTTCATCAGCACAGAATAAGTAACATATTTTGTAACTGCTCTGAATATAAACATTATAGACAAGTCATAGTTTTAGATTGGCAGGATTCAAAAAGCCAGGATTTGTCTTGATTCAAAAAAGACACTTTATCAAATGACACTTGATGATTTTGTCTTCTGGTAAATGGTAAATGTGCACTTATATTTTATCCAAAGCGCTTTACACTGTGTCTCATTCACCCACTCATACACACACACCAATGGTAGCAGAGCTGCCATGCAAGGTGCTAGCTTGCCATCGGGAGCAACTTGGGGTTCAGTGTCTTGCCCAAGAACACTTCGGCAGTGGAGTCAACCCACTCTACCAACTGCACCACAGCTGCCCCTATCTGTATACCATTTTTGCACTACTACCCTAAGCAGAGCAAAACCAGATTGCAGAACAGGCCCATCAAGAAGCAATGTGACCCAGTTGCTGGTTAAATTCCTCCGTATGACATTGTAAGGAGCAGCAGATTCCTAAACCGTTCCTTACTGACCTCTTGTTAACTCCTGGTACAAATTTTCCCAGTGGAAACAATTCAGCTTGAGAGAAGTGAGACAGAGGTGCCTCAGCTGCTCTTCCACAGTTTGGGGTGACATAACTAAACAGGCATTAACACCCAATTGCTAGATGGTTGAGTAAATGTCCAGGCCTTGGCAAGCATGGGAAAACAACATTATAGCCTGGGAGCAAATTGACAGCAGGGAAAACACACAATCCCAGCCTTGTTTTGTTCACCCTATCTACATGGACCTGACAACTTTCTATCATGTATACCAACTTTCCCAGGCAGGATTAGGTACATAAAAGAGCATTCTTTGCTCAGGCTGGCCATAAATCATGCTCTCCTGCCTTAAACCTTGCTCTTTCCTTACTCTCTCTCTCACCTTTGGCACTACACAAGATGTGTCTGTTCACAAGCAGGAAGAGAGAGTAAAGAGAATTCAGAGCTAGATGAGATTTTACAAATCATGCTCGTAATTCGAATTCTTCAAAACCTAGCTAATTTGTTAATTCTTTCTGCCATATTCCTGCTTTTCTATAATTATTTTCGATATCCTTTAAATACTGTGCTCATTAATTCACCAATAGCATTTCACTATACAGAGTCATGTATTATGCATTATACCACAGCTCTGTTGAATTTTGGGTTGTGATTGATCAGAAGATGTTGCTTAATTTTAGATAACAGCAGTTCTGATAGCAGTGCTGCTGAAAATCACAGGTTTATAATTATGCACTTAATATAGATTATATAAATGTACTTTATATTAATATTTCTGTTAATGCACTGAAAATAGCTAATATGTTATTGTTTTGATAATAATAGTTCCACATAAACATATGTATAATTGAAATACTGAAGTTTTCTGTAAGGAGGTGGTTATTTTACATTTATGGAAGGAGTCTCCAGTATCAGCACTTTGTAACAGTCAGAAGTAAAGCTGTAACTTTAAGTTTTCTGACATTGGGAAGTTTCCAGAACACAGGAGTTTAAGATTGTGGTTTAACAAAACTGCAATTTTTTGTATTAATAATGTAAAAAAAAAGTTGGGTAGCTCAGTGTTGGACTACTGATCAGAAGGTCATAAGTTCAAATCTTGAGCAAGGCCCTTAACCCTCAACTGCTCAGCTGTATAAATGAAATTGGTAAATGTAAGACACTCTGGATAAGGCTGTCTGCCAAATGCTGTAAATGTAAATGAAAAAGAGAGGCTGGTTATGGAATGACTGTTTATAGCTGCTATAATGTAAGTGATAACTTGCTTTCCTAATGTTCCACATTATTAACAGTAACTATAATTGGACAACGAGTATGATGTGTTATTCTTTAATAGAAAAAGTAAAAATTGTATTTGTTGGCAACATTTGAAGAACCTGTCAGGTGTTTCAAATGTTGCCAACAAATACAATTTTTAAAAATCACAGGTTTATAATTATGCACTTAATGTGCCCATATGTGCCCATATTATAATCAGATTATTAGATGTTATCAGAATACATGTATTCACTTATTTTGATACTCATGCACACACATTTCTAAATTTAGATTAGCTCTCACACACACACACACACACACACACACACACACACACACCCCAAAACATGACTGCAATTAATCTGTCAGAGCTGGCAGCTGAAGCCGGGTTTAACAGAGGCAAAAGATTTCTTATATATACTATACTCAATTTTTATATATGTTTTGATACACACTCACCAGCCCTTTTATTAGGAACATCATACTAATACTGGGTAGGAGTAGCTTGGCTCTCAACAGCCTCAATTCATCATGGCATGGACTACACAGTGACTTTAAACACTTAATATTGAATAATTTTTAAAAAACTTTAAACAGTAGGGTCAGCTAAAAAAACAACAACATTTTCTTAAGGAATTCTTAAGGAATGTGAGGAATAGGTTTAACTAAAGTGAGAAATGTGTAATTGTAAACCAAAATCTTGTTTACTTTAATTAAGCCATTATGGTTTCCACAAATTCACAACAATTCACATGACTCAATTTACATGAACATGTATGAAGTTAGAGGGGTGAAGTTAGAAATGGGTCTACGGGTGGGGTAGTATACCTTTCCTGATGATGGAACGGATATAGCTATAGAATGGCTATGGATTGAAACCATGGTTGGATTTTCAAAATAGAATGAATGTCAAAAATAGAATGTCCACTATAAATCAAGCAGCTTATCTCTTGCAATCTCATTTCTACAGAATGAAATAGAATTTTATTGTTAATTAGCCATCATCACCAGAGATTTTTATCAGATTTTTGAATATTGCTGCTCTTCTGGTTAAGTTAAACGCTGAAGCAGTAATGTCAGAGCTACATGGCATGGGACTGGCCTTATAAAGGTTCTAATCTTGTGAGTCTTATGGACTGTAACTGGAAAAGTCAGAGAGATCACACTTTTTTCTTCATTCTGATGTTTGATGTGAACATTAACTGAAGCTCTTGACCTGCATGATTTTTTTTGCATTGTGCCACTGCCACATGATTGGCTGATTAGATAACTCCATGAGTGCGCAGTTGTACAGGTGTTTCTAATGGTGGTCAGTGAGTGTATATGTTTGTGTGTGTGTGTGTGTGTGTGTGTGTGTGTGCAAAATAAAATTTAAGCGTAAATAACTCATATAAGTCTGTACACCAATCACATCAGGCAGATGGATGTAAAAAGGCTGTGTCACCCTAGCCTTCAGGAACACGCAGGTGTCTTCTTTTGAGTCAGAAACAGAAAAAAAATATCAACTTTTATTTGCTGGTGTCTTTTTATTGCTGCATTCTTTATGGCTTTCAGCTTAATTCCCCGGCCTGATAGAAGTCACAGAAAATGAAGAGGGTGATGCAGTACAGGACAAAGACCGAATTGGAGGAATAGTAATTCGATTACCATACCGAGTAAAGCCCAGATGGGAAATATATAATATAATGATAAAGAAATTATAATGAAAATGGGTTAGAGGGAGGCGGGCCAGACCATCTTAAAGCAAACCATTATAGAATTAGGAGCTTGTGGATCAATCTGTCTTTTCTTGCACAGACCATGTGGTAAAATAAATGTGCTTGTGAATGCACTGGGTAACATAACATCTCAAAAACTTGTGTTTAGACTTAAAGATGAAAATCCAGGACCAATTAATTCTTCACATGATTAAATGATTGAATTTATAGCATTTAAGCAATTTATGTGCACTTACTCATAAACAACAATATGCAACATCACAGAAAACAGCAACGTAATAAAATTTTGTGTGAAAGAAAGTAAGGATCATTGTCAGGTTAAAGTTGTTGTTAGAATGTTTTGGAAATTAATAGATGTAGGGTTTAACAGGTGAAACTTATATAAAAAAAATATACATATACTACGATTTGTAGAGAAAATAGGAGGAACTCTTTGGGATTTACTGCACTGTACAACCGGATAGTTATTTAGCTAAAATAACTGAAGAATTAATTACCTCAAAAATGTTAAGTTCATAAATCAAGTTCTTTAAGCCAAATGCACTAACAAAAATTTAACTAAAACTTCGTAATTTAAAATAATTTTTTGTTATATTTAAATGTATTTGAGGTAATTAGTTTCTTCAAATCTTTTTTAGTTAAATGAACTTATCCAGTTTTACAGTGTGGGATGCCCACGGCATGACATGCGTCCTCTAACATTTCATTCAATAACTTTGCCATTGTTCAGAATTTGAGCAGTGAAATCTATCCTTTTCTTCCATCCATCTTCTTATCGCTTATCCTTCCTTCAGGGTCGCGGGGAACCTGGAGCCTATCCCAAGGAGCATCGGGCACAAGGTGGGGTACACCCTGGACAGGGTGC
>JAOUWY010000035.1:19586380-19600041 GCA_025728095.1 Prietella phreatophila
GCGGGGAACCTGGAGCCTATCCCAGGAGTCATTGGGCACAAGGCGGGGTACACCCTGGACAGGATGCCAGTCCATCACAGTGCACTTATTATTAAACTCTTTATTTACATTTCTAATATGCACTTATTATTAAACTCTTTATTTACATTTCTAATATGCACTTTTTATTAAACTCTTTATTTACATTTCTAATTTGCACTTATTAAAGGCTCTGGGTTATTGATCGGAAGGTCGGGGGTTCAAGCCCCAGCACTGCCAAGCTTAACCCTCTGTGCTCCAGGGGTGCTGTATCATGTCTGACCCTGCACTCTGTGGCGCAGGTGGTACAGTGGGTTATCCACCAATCATAGGGTTGGCGGTTTGATTCCCGGACTGGGTGACTCCATGTGCAAGACACTGAACCCCAAGTTGATCATGATGGCAAGTTAGCACCTTGCATGGCAGCTCTGCTACCACTGGAGTGTGTGTGTGAATGAGACACAGTGTAAAGTGTTATGCTAAACTGAACTGATTACTAGTTTAAAAGCTTCTCTTATTCAGCAGCTTTGTTAAAAGTAAACTTAAGACACCAAACATGTCTTCAGAGGAACAGAAGCATGATTTATACCTATATATGAACAGACAGATTTGTTTATTATATAAATAATCAACAGATTGTATTATATAATGTAAAGGCTCTGGGTTACTGATCGGAAGGTCGGGGGTTCAGATTTATTTTAAATGATATTCAATAACAGTTTATGTAGCTGTAGCTGTTTTGAATAATTCACAAACTTTTGTCAGTCAGGTTCATTACACGCAGGATGTGTCTCTAAAGAATACTTAAACCGAAATAAGTCACAGTCCTGACACCTCGCTTCATTTTCACCTTTATTATCCTCTAAAGCAGAAAAGAGCATGTCCTCCTATGTGGACTTTAGAGTGATTAAAGAGCCGTGATATTGCGTGTAGGGGATACGGACAGTGTAAATGTCCTGACTATTTGCTTTCTTTCAATAGAAAGTCTGGAAGAGGAGAGGTGCTGTAAGATTAATGGAGTCTTGGAAGCATTTTCAGTGTACAGCGATGTCAGGAGAGGAGGAGGAGGGAGACGAGAGGGTGGGGGGCATCCTGCCAGCCTGGCCAAAGCAAAGAGACCATCTCATTAATATATGATAAATAGTAGCTGGCAGGTGATTAATTAGTGTTTGCGATGGTGAACATTTACCAGGCCTTCATGCTTTCCTCTGCAATGGAATGCCAATGTGTGTGTTTCTTTATCCTGACCCCCTCCTCAGCAACAAACTCTTCTCCCTGAAAACGGAGCACAACTTTGCATATTCTAGTCTTGTCCCATTTCATTCTTTCTCAGCCCACAAGAGCAAGCACAGGAATGAAAACCCTCAAAGGTGATTGATTGCTTTTCCTTTTTATTTGCAAGTTGGAAATAGTTTCAGTTCTTTTTCCCCCCTCCGTGTTGATTTTTTGTTTCTGCTTGTTTTGTTGGGGTCTTGGGTTTGTCGCCGCAAGAATTTACACTGTTCTTTCACTGCAGTGGGATTGATTAGTGGAGATTTGTGTGTTTTTCTCACAGCACTCTTGTCCTGACATTGTTGCAGACAAATACAACGCACAGCACAACACAGCATAACATACACCCACATACACCTAACCAAATAAGAGGATAACAATTACAGCAAAGAGTAAGACACATAAGCAAACATTAGAAAGGAAGAAACACTGCGGTACATAACAATACCTAATTAATGTCCATTAAATTAACATTATATTTTAAAACAACAACAAACAAAACAACTACTGCCCTAAGCCCATATGTGAGGAACCTAGAGATGTGTTTTTTACACTATTATTATCTTAACATATACACTAGGTGTATTTTCATGATAATGAAAAAACATCTTTGGAACCCAGAGCACTAGATGTGTTATGGTTGTAGATTATGTTACAACTTCTTCATGGGTGGCACGTTGAAGACAGGTCCATGGTCCCTGGTTTGCAGCTCAGCTCAGATTTCTGTCCGTGTAGAGATCCACATACTGCCTGTGTCCTTGTGGGCCTCCTTCCTCCTCTTAAAAGGGATGTTTCTGAATCAACTGCTTATACCACTAGCTTGGAACAGTCCTGAGTGTGTCTATGTGTGCGTGTGTGTGATGCCCTGAGAACTTCCTGGGGTAGGCTTCAGATTCACTGCAACCACGGCTAAAGTATAAATAAATTGGATAGTGAAGATCAACATCTTATTCATTTTGAGTCTTTTGCACTAGCTCTAATGCAGTAGGAGAACAGAGTTTAATCTGGGCTTGTATCCAACACAATAGTTAACTGGCCTTAAGACCTTAAATAATTACACAACATACATTTGATATGACAACAATAAATGGTTTAATGCGTTCACTTCAGTGAGCCGTTTGCCGTCGGCATTATATGGCTCCGTCACCCGGAGACGCTCCTCTCTCCGTCTGGCCATACGGACATTAATAGTTACTGTTTTGCACTGAAACCTCACACACAGATGGGCTTTGTGTTTTTGCCGTGCTAAGGACTTTCCTCTATTCCAGCCTTCTTCATAAAATGGCTGTGAAACACAGGACTCTGCTGAACGATAAAGGCGATGGTGTAAATTAACGCATTTATTGCTGTACATTCCAAATTAGGACTTGCCGTTAATTGAGAAAACAGTGTCAACGTGGCATCTGTTAGCTTCGACCTACAAAACCCACGCACATGCTTGTAGTGTTTATTCTACACCAGCTTTACTCTAGTAAAATACTGATATTGGCCTTTTGTAATGGGGGTTAAAGAAAGTTAAAGTAGTAGTTATTTACCCTTACAGCCAATGTCTATTTCACCCAAAATATATACTTAAATCTTTTTGACTGATTTACTCCATGTGCAGAATTTGTGTCCATTTTCAAGACGATTTGTGTCTGCTCAGTTTCTCTGAGATGGTTCTATCACTACCTGTGACACTGTAACTGTATAACACTTTCTATATAATTTTAATGTCTATTCTACACATCTACTAGGTCCAGAGCACTTCCCATGTTGCAGTACCTCATCTTCTGTCTTTAAATGGCTCGATGTGTCCACTACTTTCATCCTATCATGCAGAGAAAACATCATCTGTAAAAAAAAATACAAATTCATCAGAATATATGGCTTTTAATGTAAAAGCACATCATCCTTTCTGTCGGTTTTATTGAGTTTGCAGAGCGGCGTGATGGCTGCAGGGATCACAGGGTGAGCGCGTGGCCACCAGGACGAGATGCTCAGGTCCAGCATGCTTATACAATAAAAAGCTTTTTCTGGGAATTTTAAAAAATGCTCGAGACTTGTTCATCATAGCCGTAGAGAAGAGCAACTTTTCTTTAGATTATCTTTATTGTTGATAATCTCTTTAACTTCAGAGGTAAGTCGCAATACCTGAACCTTTTCATTCAAGGCCGTTGCAATCGCTCTATAGTGTCCACGCTAATCCCATCATTCCACAGGAGGACGTTGCTGTGCTGGTTTCTCCACATGGCAGGAAAAGCAGATTTAAAGCAGCAAGATTTTATTTCAATAACCTGCTTTTTCTTTTCAGAGTGCCACAGAACTTGTCCACTACAGTTAACAATATTTTTTAATAAATGTACTGTATATTCATTACACTTTGAGAAAAAAAAGACAAGGACACAAAAAAGAACCCCAGTTTTGTTTGTGCTACCATAGCCCCGTTCGATTCTGGATTCTGATTGGTCAGAAGGTGTTGATTAATGTTCTAAAACAGCAGCTCTGACAGTAGGTTAGCTGCAAATCACAATTTTAAATTATTTATTTAATTAATTAATTTCTTATGTGGTATTATTTCTTTAGTAACAACTCATTCACAGGGAGTTGTATGGCTGACCATACACACAAGCAGATAAAAATGTGTTTTCTTGATATGATGAGATTTTATGTATGAAGACAATTATTTATCACTTATTAAAGAAGTCTCCAGCCAGCGGAGGCAGTGTGATGTTCGTTGCAATGTTCTGGGTCCTGGCATTCATCTTGGGTCCTGGTATTCATGTGGATGTTACTTTGACACATACTACCTACATAAACATTGTTGCTCTTCTGTGTGATCAGACCTGATGGGCTAATCTTTACTCCTCACATGCATCAATGAGCCTTGGGCACCCATGACCCTGTTGCTGGTTAACCAGTTGTCCTTCCTTGGACCATTTTTGGTAGGTACTAACCACTGCTTACCAGGAACACCCAAAAAGACCTGTTGTTTTGGAAATGCTCGGACCCAGTCGTCCAGCCATCACAATTTGGTCAAAGTTGCTCAGATGCTTACGCTTGCCCATTTTCCAACACATCAACTTCAAGAACTGACAGTTCACATGTGGCCTAATATATACCACTCCTTGACAGGTGCCAGTGTAATGGGATAATCAATGTTATTCACTTTACCTGTCAATGGTTTAAATGTTATGGCTGATCATACCATTAAAACACTCACTGTATATGCTGTATGCATATACAGTCACTGTCCATTTTATAATAACTAATAATGCATGAATATTCATAATAAATATTTATTTATATATAATAAATATATATTATGTTTATTATATTATACTACTTTAAGGGTGGTTTGTAATTTACATCACTGTAACAAAAAAAAATGATCAGAAACCTTGTTTTAAAAAACAATTTCTGACCATCTGTCAATTGTAGGTCAAAGTGGAATACAGTTACTAACTAGCTAAATAGCAATCAGTTACCAGAGCAAATGTGGAAATGGGGCCAAGTAATAATTTTTTTTAAGAACAACCTGACAGTTAATGACATCAACAGTTTAATACAGACACAGATATTATGTTTAATTATTCTCCACAGCAGTTTGTTATGCTGAGATCCATAATACATTATTTTAAGATACTTTAAGGCTATAAAACTAAGAGGCTAGGATATTTTCTCACCATGCATCGTAAATTAGAGCTAAAAGGCAGTAATGGGGAGTTGATAGATCAGCGGGACTCTAATTCACTGAGTATTGATCAAGGCTGATTTGTAATGGGACTGCAAATCCGATTCAACTTACAGTAAAGCTGATGGAGCTGTAAGATGCTGGCTTTCCTCAGAGCCTGACTGTAGGGTTCTGAGCTCATGGCTCTCATTATATAGTTTTAAAAACTGTGTGTATGTGTTAATATCTCAACACACATTATTTGACCATTTTTGTGATATCTGACATTGAATGAACAGTTATGAAAGCCAAAATGTTCTTGTTTTTTGTTTTCTTCCCTTTTTGTCCCAAATGTATGCAAACTTTTGCCTTTAACGGTACATGCAGCAGCATCCTAGGCAAGTACATTAAGCTTCCGATTATGGTAATTCATAACTTGTGAACATTTTATAGTGTCTGTGTTACTGAGTAAATTTGCAGCAGTTTTTCTTACATTTTTAGTTTAAAAATATAAATAAATTGGCCTCAGTACTGCTTGGTGGTTTGGTGTCTATAGCTAATCTGTAGATAAATTTATATTGCTAATATTACAGAGTGATACTTTGTCCCATGAGTACTGACGTGAAAATGGGCATGGCCTCATTATTTAGGCTAATTGTGAATAAACATCTTTAGATTGAAACCTTTCTGGACCAAAATAAGGAACATTTTGTGAACACATCTGTAGTTTGCCATCGTACCAGATTGCATCAATAACACATTAATTAACACATTTAACATTGGTGTTAACTTTTATACACTTTTATTACACAATTTCCTCATACAGTACCATAAGCATAGATGCTAGCTAACCACATTTGCTAATTTTATGCTAAAATCTCAACCCTGTTAGTTTCAACTGTTACTCGTGTAAAAGCAAAATGCACCAAAGAAAAGGCGAGTTTGTTGCCTGAGATGGGTCAACACATTTTCGAATGGTTAAATGCATGTTTTCTTAGATTCACTGATGGAAAACTTTTTAAAATAATACTAAAATATTAAAGATTCATTTTTTAAATGTCATGGAATAGCCCAGGGATTTAAATGGACAAGTGAAATCAAATAAACACGGTTATATTTTCCAAGTAAACCATAACATAGAAACTGATCAACCAAAACTCATTTCATTACTCCATTTTATTTTATTTTTTGTCTGAACTTGATCAAAAGCAGACATACATTCTACCATGTCCATCGTTCCAATTGAAAAGAGGCGATGTAAGCTAGATTTTTAATAATACGCATGACATCAGAGCAACATAACACTGGTGCAAATTAAAGTCCGCCCACCTCTCTCTCGCTTTTATTGGGACGCGTAAGATTACTTTGTTCTCAGGCTGACATCATATTCACCACTCGGTTTATTTTTGCATGGAACCAGACAGATCCTTACAGTCCATGCAAATCAAAAGCCCTGATTTATGCACTTTTCCAGTGGCGGCTGGAACATTAGATTTAATTTTGCTTCTGCAACCCAGTTCCACCTGACATGGTGATCTTCATGCCATGCCCCAGCACCAGGATTCATTACTTCTCCCACAATATGCGAAAGCAACATTTGAATGAAACATTTGTCTCTTGTCAGAATGGCATACAATCCACTTCTCTTCCACAAATATATTAAAACTAGGAGGGGTAAAAAAACAAAAACAAACAAAAAAAACATTGGACTTGGAGACTGTAACAAAGCTCCTAGTTTTGGAGCACTGGCACATCAGAATAAAGCTTGTTGATTGTGGGATGGAAAGCAATCTGTTTTCCACAATGATATTCCTTTACTGCTCTGTAATATGACAGAAGGAAAAAAAAAGTAGAAAAGAGAGAAATGTCTTCCTGCTCTGGTATGAGTCTGCTTTGCATTATAAGGATGTAAAAATGAAAGTTTTTGTTTTATGGACAAAATCTACACACTTTCTCCTAAAAGGGCTTCACTTTGAAATTCTTTGGTTTCATATTTGACCTCACAGTACACTGTCTGTTCAATCAGAACATGGCTAATAAACAAACTTATACATAAAACTATGCCTGAGGATATCTCTCTTTAGCTCTCTATGTAACTAACATAAAAGTTTTGAGAGTGTTTGAAGTTAGCTTGTATTGTCCATTGTTACTTGTAGAAATTCTAGCTAGATCAGCTAGCCAGTTTTCTTAGCTAGTTTTTGTAGCTAATGATTCAGTATATTTAAGATTTAAGTTACCCTTCTGTAGAGCAGACAAGCTTCCACCATTGTGGCATCCATCATATGAAAGAACAGTCGGTGATACCACTTCATCGACAGTACTTTTGTCCGATACAATGCTACTATAAGGAATCGAGGAGATCTACTCTACCCCTGCTTTTGATGTAAACAGATACAACATTGACACACACATGCATGGACATCCACTGAAAACTAACAAAGCTAAGGCTCTAAAACAACTAACATGGATGTATTTCTACCACAAACAGGTGACTACCAATAGCTAAATCAATCAACTTATTATAACATATGGTTAGTTATCTTGTTAATCTCAAAAACAAGCTATTGAGAGACACTTAGTGCAATAAGTGTTGATTTTCTGACAACTCAGTGGCATATTACTAATAAGCATGACAACTGTGAATCCTTGGTCCACTGTTGCATGTTGCTGCTTTGAAGCAACATAGATATTATATCAATGTACAAAAGAAATATTTGATGAATATTTCATTTGGGACATTAAAAATTTATAAAAATGAAATCGTAACTTACTCATGATTTTTAAAAAATATTTCTAGTTGATGAAAATGACAATTTTGGGCAGACCAAAAATATGTCTGCCATGAATGCTGTCAGTTGAGCAAGAGAGTTTGGAAAAAAGGTGGGAAAGGTCACGTGAGCAAATATAAGCACACTATGGATTTGCATTACGTCCTGTATTTTTAATTGGTGTCTGTTTTTTGTGTGTTTGTGATACTAATTTGAAAAAGGGTATGTTAACCAGATGCAACACCGTGAAGTAGAAAGTTAACAAAGTTGAATTAATTGGTCAACATTTTGTTGAAACTTGACAGAGAATACATGTTAATTGCATATTTGACTGGCCACAAAGCTAAAGTGCTACAGCTCTGCTCTTTGGCTAAGTTTGCACCTCATCACTTATTCTAGCAGTTCACATCTGAAAAAAAACAACAAATAAATAAATAAATAATAATATTAATCAAATTATGCAAAACAAATCACGTTATGCTTCGGATCAGATCAATTCACCTGCATCACTACAGTGAAGTTCACTTGGACGTGTACTGAGACCACCTTTCAGCAAACCTGCTGAAAATGAATTTGATTGCAGTGTTCACCTGCCTAAAGAACCACACCACTATTCCTTTCAAACAGACTGTGTACATGAAAGCACCCTCAGACTTGAGCAGTTTTTTCAAATGTAGTTAGTTTGTTGTAGTTGCTGTTGTTTTGTTAAACAAATTACAGTTTTGCTGAAGGTGACTGTGTGAAACCCACCAGCCGAGGTCCCTGTGCCCTGTGCCTCAGTATCCAGGGCAGGTTGGTGGTAAGGAAGGATTAAAAGCTAGACAAGAACTGCCCGAGATTGTATCCATATTGCAGATGGACTGACAGACGGGCTTGTTCTAGCCTCATATTAGAGCCACATTGTGCTGGATTTGATTACACGACCTACCAGTGGCAAGCTGTAACCTTATGATAAAGTGAATTCTTCTGCCATGCACAGAAATGCCTGGTGACTTCAAGGCCATGCTGAATATTCTGATTGACTATTCACCTCTCTGCACTTGCAGCTGATTGTTTCAGGAAGCTGGGAACTCAAAGCCTAAACCTCTGCACAGCAAACAAAAGGCATTTTCTGTGCAAGAGTGTGTGTCATTGGACATCAATGGCACCTTACATAATATTTAAGGCTTTGTCCACACTAATCGGGATACATTTAAAAACAGTATTTTCCTCCCAAAATGTTATCCGTACACAAGCCACCATTTTGACTCTGTTTTTAATCCACCGTTTTTACACTTTTCCAAATATATTGAAACGCAGAAGAGATGTGTATAATACGCATGAAGGTAGCACACCAGTACCTAAATCGTAAATCATGAGGTACCGGGAAAACCCACAGTGCAGCTCTAAGTGCTGCAGTATGTTAGTCGGAAAAGTCAGTCACATTTTTTTGTAAATTTGTAAAGCTATACATTTTGTCAGGTGCTCAGCAGAGTCTCTTTTTTTCTCGAGGTTGAGTCTCAAATAATATTCTAGTGCCTATATAGTGCACTATGTACGTTCTACAACATTATTATATTAAAATGTACCCTATGTAGTGAGAAGACTAGTAAAGAGGAAGTTTTATGAAATTGTGTGCTAACAAACACATTGGAGATCGCTGGACTGTATACAGATTGGAGTGAGCTAAGCAATGGTAACCGGCAAAACATTACTGTATGCACATAGGGAGAAAAGAAATTAAAACTACACTACATAATGAAATGATGACAATACCTTCTCATTATTTTCTTTGTTTAAAAATGTTTTTCACCTTCTGTATTTTATATAATATGAGCGAACGGTTTATGTTTATGTCAATGTTGGTTCAGTTGCATTATTATTATTATTATTATTATTAGTAGTAGTAGTAGTAGTAGTAGTAGTAGTAATAGTATTGTTGTTGTTGTTAAGTAGTTATAATGTAATTTATACATTATAATTACTTAATTGCTTAAAGTAATTATAATGAAATCAACCTGTCAACTATGTTTTGTATTATAACAGCTCTAAGTTGTATGAATCACACTTATATGAATGGTGTTTGCATGTATTTTAAGTATATGGGAATGCATTTAATCAATAAAGTGTGACTCATTAGAAGTGACTGAAGTGTTACTGTGATGTTCCTCTTGTTAATGATGATGTGGAACAGTATTACACATGATGATTCATTACAAACTTTAATAAGTAAATAAAAACATAAAAGTATGTTACTTGAAAATTTGTAACATTACAGCCTTGTACTTTTGTAGAATATTGTTTTCCATTCATCTCCTTAAACCATGACTTGGTTAATAAAAACAATTCCACCCTGTTCTTCTCTGAGGAGACCCATAATAACTCACACAAATATGTCAATTTTAGACAATAAGGTTGAGGTATAGTTAATCTAAGACAGCCAGAGTTAACAGGAAAGATGTACGCCTTATTAATCAATGCTTAAGACTTAATTACTGCATAGTTAGCACAGTATTTTGGATACACACATGACACGGGCCTTGAGAAGGCTGACAGACCACAAGCAAAACTACAAATTAAACAACATTCAATAAAACTATCTAGCAAACTATCTAGCAATTTTGCCGACTGTAAAAGATACAAATTAGTTAGCAACAACAGAGGCTATGCTAGATAGTGACAGACTATGAGCAGACATTTTTGTTTTAAAAAAATCATTAAAACATTAATAAATTAAACTCAGTTTTAGAAAATACGCAATGACATTTAAACATATTTCAATTTCAGTAAGCTAGGTTATTGTAGCACCGCATCTGCAAACGACGCAGTCTGTTTGCTGTGCTGCATTTAGCTGAAGCACACAAGCAGATGATAGAATTCAGCCATTGGAAAAATGTGTTAATGTGTGATTTAGGTTCTGTCCTGTGTTGTGCTTTATTACAGCCATAAAAGAATGCAGCTGTTACTGTTCAAGATTTTGTGTTATAGTCGAGGTTTTATGTGCGTGTGTGTGTGTGTCTTATCTTCACTACAACTCTGCTAGAGAGAGCGTGCGAAGCTTAACGTGGGAATTTAAGGAGAGCCAGCAGCTGTGATCTCTTGAATAGTCTGGTTCAGTTTCAAGAACTTTCATAAAAGTGGTGGTGTTTTTTGTTTTTTTTTGGTGAAAACTGAATCGTTATTAACTTGGGGTTCATCCTATATTGATACTTGTGTTGGGTAACGGACCAATACCATACTGATTTACTCGTTCTCATAAATTCGGCTCTGATACCAACATCCTACAGTATACTAAATGATACTTTGTCATGTAAGACTGGTTTACTGTACGTCATTCTTCTAATGAACATCCATCCATCCATCTTCTATACAGCTTATCCTTTTAATGGTCACGGGGAACCTGGAGCCTATTTTCCCTATTCCAGGGAGCAACATATTCCAGGGAAATCAAGGTATAATTCATAGCCCCTTGTGCTTATTTTTAAGGATACATTCCGTACTGCTCTGTGTGCTCAGATCAGCTGCTCTCTATTAAAGATGCTGTTATATATAACAATAACATCTTAAACATAATTCACAACATGAGAAGTTCTTTGTTGCAGCACACCAACGTAAACTGAGCTAAATTAAATGTTCCCTGATGCCCCTGATTGCATAAATCTAAGTTGATTAATCATTTTGTTATCAGGGTCAGTTTTAGTACTGATGCACCTCTTTATGCATTTAATGTGTTCTCACAGCTGAGTAACATCACGTGGTGATACATGTTTTAATACGTGAATATACTAAAATGTCACATGGTTTCAGAGTCGAGCATCTAGTATAGGAGAAGGAGCAGGAGCAGGACTCTCCGCCATACTGTATGTGCCATGTCTGTGGCTCTGCCTCGTGATGACTCAAGCTCCCATGGGTGGTTTAGAGCCAGACCGGGCAGCCGTCACTGCGATGCAAATTAGTTTTCAAGGTCCTTGCGATTGCTCATTAACTTTCAGCAGGCTTACGTCCTAACTTTATTATTGACTGCACAGAATACACAATACACTGACCTCTGCCATGCACAACTAAATCTCTCGCTGCCAATCCATCGCACCGATTTTTCATGACCAGCCAGAAAGCTGCAGGCAGCAATTTAGTCACCTTTTAGTGTAGCCTCTGGGAAACTCAAACAAATGCCCTATGTACTATTTTTATGTAGACATTTATGAAAGTTATGGTCTTCCATATGCTTTTACTGACTGAAACAGGTTGAGCGATTCAATCATTCTTGAAAAGAATTTGTAATAAAAATTAACCTTAGCATTCTTGAAATGGATCTGAAATAATAACAGTGCTGTGTATGTGATACACTTTTAATTCAAGTAAGTTGTACAGTGCTCCAGCCCTATTAGTTATTTATTTATTAATTTGTATGTGTTTGTATGTTGAATTATTTCATTAGTTATTTAGGATAGGTTAGTTTTTTATTTATTTATGCATTTAACACTTAAAGCGTTAAAAAAATTTACTCTGGTCAAAGTGTTAAAAACTCTGGTAATGCAATTAAAAAAAGATGCTGATATAATATGAATAATAATAACAGTGTTCCCTGAGCAAACTTATTATTTCAGGTGGAGTATAGTAAATGATGGGGTGATGCTACTGACTACATTTATGGTATTTTGCAATCGCACAACCTTGAACTCACAACCTTCTGATCAGTAGCTTAATGTCTTAACCACTGAGCTACTATTTCACTTACTGTTACCATCCCGATGCTGATTATCTTCTTTGAAGAAAAAAAAAACAACATCCCCAATTATTTTATTCCTCTTATACAATCAGCAATTTGTTAACTATTACAATTCTCTGTGTATTAAAAGAAACAAGTTAGTTCCTCTTATCACTTACACTATAGCAGCTATAAACATACATTTCCTCACCAGTCGGTTTTTTTTCTCTCTCTTGAAGTTACATGGCTTGTCATGTTCCAGAGAAATCACAAAGTGTAAAGTCCTCTATCCTGAAGACTTTTCCATGTCAGAAAATTATAAAGTGACTCCTGAAGACTCCTTGCATAAATGTTAAATAAAGATCTCCTTAGGGAAAACCTTGTTTTTCGTTTTTTGTTTTTTTTTTAAAAAAAAAAGAAAGAAAAAAACGTGTTTAAAAACTTTTTATGTGGAAAATCCTGAAATATACGAAGAAATTATTTTACTCAATGCAACTATCATGATGTCTTAGTTGAAATACGAGGTGTCCCAAAAGTCTCCAAACAGAGGAGACATCAGCACTTCATCAGTTGTGCCTTCGTCAGTGGATGTTCGTGGATGTCCTCTTCTCGGCTGGTCCACAACACTTACAGCTTTTATGAATTTGTTGATAAGTTTGGCAGCAGTGTCGTGTGTGATGTGGTCACCATGTTTCCTGTTAAAGTAGATCGCAACCTTGTGACAGCTTCTCGATAATGCCACGAGAATGATTTCAATACGTTCTTCTTTTGTCAAAGGTATTCTTAAACACTATCTGAAAAAATATATATAATATAAAGTACCGGTAAGTATGAAATATTTTGGAAGACTTTTTGCTAAAATGTGTTAATTTCCCTTATGTATAGAGACTTTGGGACACCCTATATATTTCCAGAAGCGTGCCACAATCACCATGGCAACCATTTCAGGGTTGCATGTCATCACTGTTTACTCTAAACAACCAGTCTGCCTGGTTTTAAAAATTATTTATTGCTGCTTTATTATCGCTGTCCCAACCCAGGATGTGTATTTATTGTTCAACTGTGGGCCCAATTCCACCATATCTACATGTAACATCAAATATTCATCCACACCCATTCATACACTACAGACACGCCAATCAGCCTACATGCATGTCTTTGTACTTCGGGAGGAAAACAGAGTACCCAGAGGAAACCCCCACAGCACGGGGAGAACATGCAAACTCCGCACACACAGGGCCACGGTGGGAATCAAACCCCCAAC
>JAOUWY010000035.1:19602791-19616554 GCA_025728095.1 Prietella phreatophila
TCATTAACCAAACATGAATCAGGTGCAGGTGGTCACGTGACAGGTAGTGCGGTGCAGTGGCAGATGGGAAGTGGAGTACAAAGTCTCTAGAACCGTGACAACTAACATGTACTTAAGGTGGTTGTTATTCAGTCATGAATCCATGACTCATAGTTAAGATTAGCATTTCATTAGTTTGTGATAAGTACATGCCTTAACTTATCATTAGATCATATTTAAGTAAGTATTCATGTACTCTTATTGTAAAGTGTTACCAGTTTTTTTTGTTCATTATTACACACAATTTTTCACAATACATTTATACTCTTGTATAATATTTCTCTTCATGTGATTTTTTTTCACGATTCTTCCATTTCCATGTGTCCTTTTTACATATGATAAAATTACTATCAAATGTAACTTTACTCATGAAATTCATATGATTCATTTTCACGATTCATTTATTTCATACATGATATTTATCTCGTGAAGAATTTTTTTTCACATATGATTTGTTCATATAATTACTTTATTTTCACATCTGGTATTTTTCACGTATGATTCACGCTGTTACGTGTATTTTACTTGAGCTCTCTTTTGCGTACGGTCCTATGTGAAATGTATGTGATATTTTTTTACGCTCAGAACAAAAGCAAATAGATATACAGATCTCTGTCCTCTGAAGCCGAATGAATGCCCGGGTTAAAAGTGAGATAAGCTAACAAAAGGGGTTCACATGTAAACAATTCTTCGTATACTTCTGATCCTACACTCACCTTTTGACTCCGCTGTTTAACGATGCCTGGTTCTAACAAAACACACAGATAGTGAACCATAATGGCCTTCTCCCCCTTCCCACTCTGCTGTCTCCTGATCTGCTGCCTGTAATATAGGCGTATTAATTAATCCTGATTACTGCCGCTGGGTCGCTCATTATGCCCGATTGAATGGTCGCTTTTACGGTCAATTTAGCAACGTCCTTATCAGTGGACATAGGCCTCATTTGTAAAGGTCTAATTAGCTGTGAAATACATGACAAGTCAATTGTGCTAAAGAGGAGCACACAGAATGAAGCCTTGATCAGGGTCTATGTCTGCCTGCATGAGATAAACTTGGAATAGTGTCACGCTGTAGCTGATCCAATCCTGTGGAGTCTTTTTTGTCACCCACAAGAACTATTCCTGATAGACTTTTGAGTTGATAACCTCAAGGGTAACTTTGGCTTTAAACTTTAGCAGAGGTTGAATTATTTCTGATCTTGAACAAACCTCACATTCTGTTACTAGCGTATTTTACAAAAAGAAAGTTGTGGCTTAGCCGAGGACCATGATTGCTTATAAAGAGGATGGAGCTAATCTGATTCATGCATTGTCAAAGCATATGGATTTTGCTTGTCTTTCTGACACAAACCCACTCTAGTGAGTTTTCACTAAAAATCAGGCCTCATCAATGTAACTGGGTCAGAGAAGATGATTATGCATATGGATTCGAATAAAGTTTACTATAGAATAGCGTTGTTGAAATTTTGATTGTGATTGGACAGCTCCAACAGAAGTACAGCAGCAAAGCACAGGTTTATGTTAATGTGATTTTGCTAAAAAGTTTTAATTTCTACAGTAACAGCTGATTCACATGGACCTGTATAGCAGTTGTGGCACATAATCCACAAAAGCCTAATGATAAGCAGGTTGAGATCGGAGTCTTAAGATCGGAGAGTTTCTGCTTTGTGGTTTCTCTGTAACATGTCTAATTAAATTCAGGAGTGAGGCTGATGAATGAATGACTGGTTATAGCTGTTATAACCAGTTCATATAACATGAACTGACTTATTGATATTCCACAGCATTAAATGTAGCTATAAATATCTAAAAATGTGCCATTCTTTATGCCAGGTCACCAGTTTTATTTAGGAAGCTTTGAATCATATCCAAAATTTAATGTAAAAGCAAAGTATAAAAGAAAAACACACAATGTCAGTCAGGTGAAATGCAAAAAGCATGAACAGGGCAAGGCAAACATCTGTAATGAGAACAAATGGTACTAGAATAAATAAAAAAAGACTCAGAGAGACTATAACTGGTGCAACACACAGAGCATATTCTTCGCAATGAATTAAATGAATGCAAGTCCTTACAGTAGATACTGTGCTGTGTAATGAGTTCCAGGTGAAGGTGATCAATAGTCAGGTGAGTGGGAACATGCAAGATGGGAGTTGGAGTCTTTGGTGGAAATGTTTGTAGGCCATGTTGTGTTACAGGTAGTGCAGTTGGACGGCAATTCCGTCATTGACATGACACTTTAATAAATATAAATTGTAACTGCTGTGGTATAAAAGGAATAAACTACTTGTGGATGTGCTGTTATTTAAAATAAATAAAGAAATAGATGAATAGATAAATAGATAAATAAATTAATAATCATAATAATCATAATAATAATAATAATAATAAATTTTGAAGTGTTAACAGTAACTCCCCTTCATCACACAATGCTGCTGCTGATTATTTTCCTCCAGACACATGATGAAGAGTGCTTTACTCTATATAACATGACAAAAATAAGCACTGGTCAAACATTGGCGGATTGATTAGAGTTGCGGTAATGCCAATAATAAGGTCACTTAGATTTGTCTGCAAACTGTTCCGTAAAGAACCGCTTTTGCAAAAGAGAAAGGATATTTACATTTACATTTATTCATTTGCAGTAGTCCAGTTTTAAGATAATAAGAGCTTGGACTAGTAGCTGTGTGGATACTTGCATTGAAAAGTATATATTTCTGTTCTGGATGCAGGGACCTATGAAATTACATTCCTAGGCATCTGCTAATGTGCTAGCTAAAGTTTGCTAAGTTGCCTAAGTTTTTTAAGTGTTTGTTTGTATGTTTGTGTTCTGACTGTAGCTGTTGTTGTGATGGTATCTTGAAATGATTCATATCAATCGAATCACAAGAATCTTAGCTTTCCAAAGATATATCGCATAAGTACCTATGTAGACACAGAAGCTGTGTACATAACATAGGTTTGCACTTAACAACACTAACAACACTTAACAACAAGCCTGCCTATGGGATGTCTGAATTTACCTCGTATCTGAAAGGTAAGAGAGTTACAAAATAAAATCTTACCACTGTAAAACATTCTGCAAAAGTCATGTTTGCAAAATTGGTTCTGTTTGAATCTGACTTGGGCTCTAGCTGATATGGTAAAACCGACATGTTGCTTAGGAGCTTAGAATTGCTTTAGAAGTCTTGGAGGCTGAAGTTAACCCAATGGGCGTTACATTTCCGACAAACACTTGAGGTTTTTGGCCAATCACAATGCAATGGGTCAGTTGGCCAATAAGAGCACTCTGGACTTTTCAGAAGGAGGAGCTTTGGAGAAATCGGAGCATTTCAGAATAGATGTACTGCAATAATGTACAGTATGTGACAAATAATGTGTTTTTTGAACATAAAAGCATGTTAACCTATTCAATTACACCCAATAAACAAAATAATAAATGTTTAAAAACATTTAAAAATCATGATCCCTTTAAACAGGAGATATTCTATTGGGAAAGTATTTATTCATAGTTATATCAGATCACAATAATATTACATTTGTGTACTTAGCAAATCACTAGGTGGGCAGATTTGCTTTATGTTCTTATTTTGACAGGCAGCAGGGAGAATATCATTAGAATTTATTCCTTACTGTGCTAAACAGGGAATAATCCGGGCAGACAGTTTGAGCTGTTGCCTTTGGCAGCTTTCCTCTCCGCTCTGGCCTATAAAGCACAGACATCCGTGGCACTCGGCACTTTCACTGGCACTCGCCAATTTATGTGGCATCTGATCCATCTTGCTGACTCGCCCATCTGCTCCCGGCAGGAGATTGGCAACAGTTCCACATTACAGACTGTAAAAGTGCCACTGCGTGACAAATGGAGAATATTTTGTCATCAAGAACTGTTGCAAAAGCTCCTCCGACATTTTAACCATCTCCGACTCAGAGTTTTTTTTTTTTCGTCTTAGCAGAATCTTTTATTGTGTACAAATAAAAGATCAACGAAGCATGAGATAATATTATTGCCGACTTCAAATGTAGTCGATCGGCCAAGAGATGTTAATCTGAAGTTTTCTTCTTTAGTTTTGTACTGGAGCTATGAGGCTAATGTGGCTTGGAAGTAATAGAAGCTGTTCACCAGAATCATTTGTCAAATAATTGCTTCACATTCATCAACTGATATCCAGTCCTTCAGTGATGTTCCACAGACCTGCTGGTGTGGTTTAGGGCACAGGTCTACTTCCTATAAACATAAACTAAACTTCACCTTGTAGTTGAATTTCTGGCATGTTATGGATATTGTCATCTGGGACAAGCAGAATAATTTTTTTTCCCATAGTTTCATATGATTCCACTGCTTAGGTTTTCGCCTTCGACCAAATTTTGAAGAGTGAACTAACAGTTTTATAATGAATATGGACTTTTACTGCTCTTTTACAGAAAAAAAGCTTATTAAAAGAAAACGTCTTGCACCTTAAAGCTGCTTGATGTATACAGTCACGGTGGCTTAGTGGTTAGCATGTTTGCTTTGCAATTCCAGAGTTGGAGGTCCGAATATGCCCTCTGCCTTGTGTGTGCAGAGTTTGCATGTTCTCCACATGCTTCAGGGTTTCCTCCTTCAGTTTAATGACATGCATTGTAATCCGATTGGTATTTTCAAAGTGTGTGTGATTTCACCCCGTCCAGGGTGTCCCCCACTTTGTGCCCCAACTTCCAGTTCCCTAAGCTCCAGGCTCCCCTGTGACCCTATGTAGGATAAGAGGTATGGGAAATGAATGGATCGATGGTAATTGTGCCCTCTCTGATAGAAAAATCTTACTTCAGGTAAGAACTTTTTGTAACTTGGGTTGTGTTGCTTAGAATGGAATACATGGCTGCATCCCAAAATGCATTCTGTGCAATAAACAGTATGGCTAAATAAAATACAGTATATATCACTGGTGAGCTCAGGAACATCATGCATTCAGACTAATTTCATACTCAATTCATGCTACATATTTCTTTTTAAACAAGAATTTTACACACTGCAGCTGAGAGTTTTGGGTCATTTGAAGCACTTGTTAGCTACATTAGCTTGTTCCCTCCAAGCAAACACAAAACTGGTCTTGTCTGATTGACTGCAGTTGGGGAATAATCACCTGACTTTGATGTTTTGCCAAATTGTTTCTTTAAATGGAGATTAAATAAATAAAATAATAAGTCAAACTATTTAAGCATCAGTGTGACGGTGGAACCTCTGTGATTCCTTGTCCAGGAATGTGCTGGAATGTCTTGCAGTGAGGCGCTGAGTTTCAGCTGATTTGTAACTATTTTGACAACATAAAAGAGACCAAAAGACATTTACTCTCATCAGAGGGGTGCAGGGCAAATAGGACACAAGCCTTTGGACCATCTGAGGGAAAGAGAAACATGGTGCAGGCTTGAGTATGTGGCGGCTGGGCCTAGCTCGGCTTCCTGCGGAGCTCCATGTTTTCTTTCTACACACCGGGCAGGGCTAAATGAGGGGAGGGTCCATGCCCGCCCAGCTCACTGTGCTACGTTTATTTGTCCTGCCTCATGTGCGGTGCACAAGAATTTAACATGGCCATGTCCAAGAACGTTCTGTTTAGGTTCTACAGTGTGCCACATGCGTGTACTATCCATAACCCATTCAGTTTGCTTGAAATTAGTGTTTGTAGTGTATTTGTAGCATAAATGAAAGACATGGTGAGAGTGCTTTGGTGTGTGTTCAGTGTGTTTACTTCAAAACAACAGCAAAAACTCCATAGACCTGTCTTATAGCAATATAATGGTCTATAAACAAGACAAACAAGTATGAACTCTCATCTTAAAATGGTGCACTTATATAGCGCTTTTATCCTAAGTGCTTTACACTGTGTCTCAGTCACCCATACAAAAATGGTAGCACAGCTGACATGCAGGGTGCTAGCTTGCCATCAGAAGTAACTTGGGGTTCAGTGTCTTGCTCAAGGACACGTGGAGTCACACAGGCCTGGAATAAAACCATCAACCCTACGATTAGTGGACAGCGCACTCTACCAACTGAGCCACAGCCACACATCAAAACACTACTACAAAATACAGAATAAAGAGTCTCCCTAAATTCATCAACTGTAAAATGAATAGCAGCAATGTGATGCATAAAATCATCCAGATACAGGTCAAGAGCTTCAGCAAATGTTCAAATTAAACATCAGAATTAGGACAAAAATGTGTTCTTAGTGGCTTCGCCTATGACAGGGTGGTTTGAATATTAAAAAAAAAAGCTGACTTCACTGTAGGATTTTCATACCCAACTTTCTCTAGAGTTTACACAGAATAACGTGAAAAACACATACAATGAGCAGCAGTTCTGCAAGTGGAAATGCCAGGAGAGAGGTCAGAGGAGAAAGGCTAGACTGTTTTGAGCTGACAGGAAGGCTATGGTCATTCAAATAAGCGCTCTTCACAACTGTGGTGAGCAGAAAAGCCTGAAAGAGCAGACAACAAGTTGAACCTTAAGAAGGATAGGCTGCAACAGCAGAAGACTACATTGGGTTTGAATCCCTTCAGCCAAGAACCGGAATCTGAGGATAAAGTGGACACAGACTCCTCCCAACTGGACAGCTGAGGATTGAAAAAATGTCTGATGGTCTGAAGAACCTCAAATTTTTGCTGTGACATGCAGATGATAGAGTCAGAATCTGGCATTAACAGCATGAATCCATGGACCCTACCTGTCTTATGTCAACAGGTCAGGCTGCTGCTGGTGGTGTATTGGTGTTGGGAATGTTTCTTGGCACGCATTGGACACCTTAATATCGATCGAATATTATTTGAAACCCAAGCCTATCTGAGTATTGATACCAAGTACATCCATCCCTTTAAGACCACAATTTTTAACCCAACTTACAGTACAGTGACTACATTCAGTATGATAATACACCATGTCAAAAAGTAAAAGTCATTTCTGACTGGTTGTGTGAACATGGCAGTGAGTTCAGTGTACTATAATGGCCTCCACAATCACCAGAGCTGAATCTGTTAGAGCACTGTTTGCATTTCATTAGATTTTCTTTAAATCTCCTTGTAATTGCCCCAGTCATGTCAGATCCAAAATTTGATTTAATTCCTATGTTAACAGATATTACTAAGCAGCTACATGTAGGCCTACAGATGAAGTGTGTGTTTAGAGATATATCATAAGTCACACTTTCCTCAGCTGAGATCATAGGTCACAGGTGATGAGGTCAGTGATTATGCTCCACTGTATTTAATTACATAGGGGAGAAAAGTTGGATCTGCGCTGGAATTCTGGGGAATCTGGACTCGGCCTTTAGAGCATGGCACGGCAGCTGCTCGACGTCCCATTATGGAAATCCTTAATATTTAATACATCGATTAACATTAACAAGTCGGGCAGAACTGTTTCACCACTTCCATTATTATTTGATATCTCCTGTGAAGGGCAATGATGGGTGGCATAATGAAAGGTGGATCTCTATTTCAACCTTGAGGGGCTCCGGCGGCCTGCCAGTAATGAAGACGTATTAAAGCTTAATGTAGCTTAATGTAGCAGGTGTCATATATCTCCTGTGCACAAGCTCTTTCTAAAGCATTATATTCATCGCTACTACCTTAAAAGCCACTAAATCTCCTGGGCTAAGTTCAGTCTGGCTGTGATTCCCCGTCATTAATCGATAGAAAAATTGTTAACATACCTCAGCCAGGTTCCATTAGTCTGTGCCTGGGCGATAAATGTGCTGGTGGCGTGCGACAGCAGAGCAAACTGTCTCACGCTCTCAGGTTAATGGCTGAAGTTGAACAAGTGACCAGTCTGTCATCAAGGACGCCATCTTCAGCAGCCATGATCTCAGTGGTGTGGGCTAGGAGCCAATTGTATGCTTCTTTTAGGGCAGGACTGGGAACCTGTCGTGCTCATATTTGCACATAAGATTCTGTGAAAAAATGTCACGTTTTAATACAGAGTACAACAAAGATCTGATTTCCTCTTTGACAGAGGTAAGCTCCTATGATACATTATTTCAATACTTTCTCTGACCTCTGGGTCAATCGCACCTTCTCTGAGTGTTCACGCATGATAGATTTTTACCTACATATCGTGACATCTCATATCCTTATCAAAACAAGATCAATGTTTCGTATCAGTCCATGCAATGTATAGTTTCATATATGGCACAGTTGATTAATTTCTACCTTAAAGGAAAAGGTTGGCTGAATAGTAAATGTACAAAATGTCTCTTCAACCAAAATGTTGTCGATCACTCAAGACATATCTGGTTCCTGAACGATAATGCAGGGTTGCATAAACTCCTTTAAGGGGAAAGTAGTTCATGCGCACTCAAAAAAGTTGCTGAAAGTCTCCAGATGACGGCGTGCTAATGCTCATTTGCATATCCATCGAATCGCCATGATCATTACATATTAAAATGTGTTACAAAATAGAATTGAATAGAAAAGAACAGAAAAGAATAGAGTTTTATGCGAATAATTAAAAAAAATAGATTCAAATTAATTTCTTATGGAAAGTTTTTGGTCATGGACCCACAAACTAACCATTTACTTATTTACAAAACCATTTATGTATTTAATACATTCTATAATTTCATTACAGAATTCATAAAAATCATTACAAAATAATGCAGTGGTAGTGAGGAGTCAGGAGGTTATGGATGGAATAATT
This sequence comes from Prietella phreatophila, assembly GCA_025728095.1. Lineage (NCBI taxonomy): Eukaryota > Metazoa > Chordata > Actinopteri > Siluriformes > Ictaluridae > Prietella > Prietella phreatophila. The sequence goes on from JAOUWY010000035.1 coordinate 19,611,498, forward strand.
CTATTATTATTATTATTATTATTATTATTGTTGTTGTTGTTGTTGTTGTTTAAGAGCGAGTTTAAGAGCAAGAAAGTATAAGGAAGTGTATGGGTGTAATGGGTTTAAAAATGAAGCTAATATTGTATGCGTCATACATTCTCCTTAATCAACATACTTAGGTTCAGCAACACCATTTGTATGTAAACAATTCTAACATATTGGAATAATATATTGGACAAATTGTGATAATTCTGTTAAAAACATGACTTCCACCAAACTATGAACTGAGAAAGAAGGTGATTTGGTTTCAAGATGGCGCTATGGCTGTTTTGATGTGTGTGTGTGTGTGTGTGTGTGTGTGTGTGAGAGAGAGAGAGAGAGAGAGAGAGAGAGAGAGAGAGAGAGAAAGAGTACTACAAAAAAACCTCAAATGTTAAAGGATTAACAGTCTTTTTTGTAACCTTATTCCTTTTAATCTGTCAGTACTAGGTGATAATTTCTCCACTCCTGAGCACTTTGAGACTTCCTTGCATCAGTTTCAGATACAAAAGCGTATTTATAAAAGTTTATATAATGATACAGAATTGTTGGTCTGTTGAGAATATCATAACATTATTACTTCTTGTTTAGATAGCTAATGTCCAGTGTGAATAAATTATGGTCAGTGGTGCTTGAAAGTTTGTGAACCTAAAACATCATCAGTCCTAAAAGTAGATAAAGAGAACCAAATTAAACAAGTGTGACAAAAAGATTATGTTTGGTCATTTGTTTATTTAGGAAATTGATCAAATATTACGTATCTGTGACTGGCAAAAGTATGTGAACCTTTGCTTTCAGTATCTGGTGTGACCCCCTTGTGCAGCATTAACTGCGGTCCTGTACATCAGCTTGGAGCAATTTTTAGCCCGTTCCTCAGTACAGAACAGCTTCAACTCTGGGATGTTGGTAGGTTTCCTCACATGCTTCAGGTCCTTCTACAACATTTCTATTGGATTAAGGTCAGGAGTTCAACTTGGCCATTCCAAAACATTCCAAAACTTTATTCTTTAAACTTCTTTCTTTAACCATTCTTTGGTAGAATGACATATATATAGTGGCAAGAAATTGTATGTGAACCTTTGAGTTAATGACCTGGAGTCTCATTAAGAAAATGAGTTTGGAGGTGTCGACTACAGCTACTTTGACTGATAAAAATCCCTCAAACCTTTGGAGTTTGCTCTGCACAAGAAGCACATGCTTATGTGAGCCATGCCTTGCCAAAAAGAGATTTCAGAGGCTCTACGATCAAGAGTAGTTGATTTACATAAAGCTGGCAAGGGTCAGAAAGTGATTTCAAAGACTTTAGAAATTCACCAGCCTACAGTTAGGCAAACATTCTACAAATGGAGACACTTTGGGGCTGTTGCTACTCTACCAAGAATTGGGTGCCTAGTCAAAATGACTTCCAAGAGCACATCGAAGACTCATCAATGAGGTAAAGAAACAACCCCGAATGACAGCCAAAGATTTGAAGGCATTGTTGGAACTGGCTAACGTCTCTGTCCATGAGTCTACAATACGTAAAACATTGAACAAGCAGGATATCTATGGCAGAACACCACGAAGGAAGCCACTGCTTACTAAAAAGAACATTGCTGCATGCCTGAAGTTTGCAAAAGAGCACCTTGACACTCCACGGTGTTATTGGCAAAATGTTTTGTGGACTGGTGAAACTACACAGCATTTTTCATTTTTCATTTGGAAACACAAAGCACTACATCTGGCATAGAAAGGGCACGGCATATCATCATGAAAACATCATCCCAACCGAAAAGTATGGTGGAGGAAGCGTCATGATTTGGGCCTGCTTTGCTGCATCAGGGCCTGGCCAGGTTGCAATCATTGAGGGGAAGATGAATTCACAAGGCTATCAGACAATTCCTCAGGATAATGTGGGAATGTCTGTACATCAGCTGAAACTGTGTAGAAGTTGGGTCATGCAAGAGGACAATGACCCAAAACACCGGAGCAAGTTCACAACAGAATGGGTTCAGAAAAACAAAATGTCTTTTGGAGTGGCCAAGTCTGAGCCCAGACCTCAACCCAATAGAGATGCTATGGAATGACTTGAAGAAAGACATACACATGAGACGTGCAAAGAATATTACCGAGCTAAAGCAGTTCTGCCAGGAAGAATGGGCTAAAATTCCTCCTGAACGATGTGCAGGTCTGATCCACAGATGCAGGAAGTGTCTGGTTGGGGTTATTGCTGCCAAGGGGAGGGTCAACCAGTTATTAATTCTAAGGGTTCACTTACTTTTTCCACTGCCATTTCGAATGCTGAATGAGTGTGTTCAATAAAGACATGAAAGATCAGAATTTTTTTTTGGGTTATTCTTTTAGGCACATAACATTTGTCAATACCCCTGACTTAGATGAAGATCAGATCACATTTTATGACAAATTTATTCAGAAGACCATGAAATTCCAAAGGGTTCACATACTTTTTCTTGCCACTGTATAAGCCATAATCATCAAGATTAAAACACAAAAAAGACTTACATTTACATTTATTCATTTAGCAGATGCTTTTATCAAAAGCGACTTACAAATAAGAAAATACAAGCAAAGTGATATTAATCTGAGTGATATTAATCATTAACTGAGTTCCAGAAGAAGCAAAGAGTAAGGTTCTTTCTTTTTTTATGGGTAAGTTATGCATTCATGGAAGAGGTGTCTTTAGCTGTTTTTTGAAGATAGTGAGAGATTCTGCAGTCCGGATTGAGATTGGAAGTACATTCCACCACTGAGGAACGGTTAGCGTGAAGGTTCTGGAAACGGACCTTGCGCCACGCTGAGTGGGAACCACTAAACGTCGGTCGCTAATCAATCGCAGATTGCGAGAGGGAACGTAGGTCTTCCGGAGAGAGTTGAGGGTGCTGTTTCTGACAAGGTCTTGTAGGTGAGCGTCAAGCCTTGAATTTGATGCGGGCGGCTACAGGAAGCCAGTGGAGTGAGATGAAGAAGGGTGTGGCATGGGTTCTCTTGGGCTGGTTAGAGTCAAGGCGTACTGCTGCATTCTGAACTATTTGGAGGGGTTTTATGGAGCTGGATGGGAGGCCCGAAAGTAGTGAGTTGCAGTAGTCCAGTTCTGAAATAACAAGAGCCTGGACTTGTATCTGTGTAGCCTGTTCGGTGAGGTAGGGACTGATATTTTTTATGTTGTACAGGATGAACCTACAGGACCATGCAATTGTTGAGATGTGGTCTATAAAGGTCAAGCTGTCATCAAGAATCAACCCAAGGTTCCTGGCCGTCCTGGTTGGCTTGAGTGTGGTTGAGCCGAGCTGTACAGTGAGGTTGTGGTTGACTTGAAATATTTCACTTTATGTGTAACAAATCTAGAATATATGAAAGTTCCACTTTTTTTAATTAAATGATGGGGGAAAAAAGTCTAACTTTTCCAGGATATTCACATTTTTTGAGATGCACCTGTATGTAACTTGGAAAATTAATGGTAAATTGCAGTAGGTCATAAATGCCTATAAATGAGAGGAATTGTTAATGTTTTTGGTCTGGCACACTAAATATTAGACTAGCTGTCTAGTAACTAAAATAAGATTGGTACTCTTGTCCTATAGGCTTAATCCATCGTTTAGTTTGACTTGAATTAATTAAATGAGCTAAAGTTTGTAATAACGAGTATGAAATGGCAAACACACCTTTGACGAACTTCGATATTACAAATGACTTCAGAACTTCAGTTTCAATCCAAAACACCTACAGGGTCGCACTGTACAATATATACAGTGTGAGGCATCTATAATTATAGCGCCATCTTCTGGATGATGTCTAGGTTCTCTCACTTCAACTTGCTATTTGTTGTAGAAGTGTGAATACTGCATATGGTCCTGATTTTTTTACTCTTCCACACTCAGGGCTGAAGATAGAAATGCGTGTATTACATATGATCTTGTTCTTGCTCTTAGTCCCTAGGATCACTCACAACTCAGCTTCTGGATGATGTTTTACACATGTATCTCAGAAACTCTGGAATAGTGTTAGTAGTGTTAGTATTAGTACTACCAGCTACTACCACACAGCTAATACCACATAGCTGTTTTCCTATCCTGACTAAAGACTTACATGTTAAGCCTAGCTTTTGTTTAGTTTACTAGACCTTTTATTTTCCTTTAAATAAATTTCATGTAATTTTACAATTTATATTTCATGACTAGTAATATTCATTTTATTTCTTAACTTATTTCTATGCAAAGTCCTTTGAGATTTTGGATTCAAAATGTGCTAGACTATATTAATAAAGATTGTTGTTGTTGTTGTTGTTGTTTGAGACAAGGGAGGGTATATTGTCTATATGACATTTCCATTATTTTATCAAATATAAAATCGCATTGTGTAATAATGACATCCCCAGAGTTTCCTTTGCTGTTGAGGAGTTGAATAGAGTAGGTATTTAAGTTCACTATATTTTACATGGTGAATTTTATACATCTCCAACAATAACACACAGAAGAGCAGAATACTCGTGTTTATATACTCGCTTAATATTTATTTTTACACTGAGACATATTCAACCTCCTCAGTGCTGCGCCAGCAAAGTTTTCAGATCATTAGATGAAATTAGCTTTTACTGTAATGCTTTTTCTAATCTGGATAAGATAATAATAATCTGGATAAGACTGGACAACTCTGTTTGGGGGCTTTTTGGCACTATTTTGGTGTTCACTGTGTAGGAAAATGAAAAACTAAATGTAATCTACCAGAACAAGAGAAACAAACAAAAAAAAAACTTTGTTTAATTATGCAGCATCAGTGCGCCTGCTCTGTAACCACATGCAAAGTCAGCTATAATTATTTGTTTAAGTTTAAATAACTTCACAACTGAGATAGTCCTCATTGCAGATCCAAGTCCAGAGGGTGGAGCTAGACCTGATCCAACTGCTTCTATAAACCCGAACCCTAACCTCTAACCCCAAACTTGTGGAATTTGTATTATTACCCAGTTGTGAAATAAACCCTTCCTGCAGAACCAAACATACAGGGAGTGGAGTCCGACCCAATCTAGCTCCTCCTTC
>JAOUWY010000035.1:19622025-19637906 GCA_025728095.1 Prietella phreatophila
CCCCCCCCCCCCCCCACCCATTGTCCCCTGGAGCGAAGGTTGGGGATTATCAGTCTGTCTTTGGTGAACAAACTCACAGGAGACCCAAAACATGGGGGGTGGTCGCTATGGCCATTGGATTCCTCTAAATAGTTGCTAGGGACCAGGTATCAAAGGTCCACAAGTCGCACACAGTCACGGTCATGAAGGGAATTAAACAGCAACAATGAAATTGTTATTCTACAATAATCTGGTTTCTGCGGTGTGGGTCGGGGAGGCGAGGAGTGCGCAGCAGGCCTGTTCAGCCTGTGATCATAGGAGCGTGTTGCTAACATGGGCATCTCCCCCAACCAACTCCCCACCCCACACCCCCCTTATCTCTCCTTCTCCACCTCAGACCCTCTCTTCTCTCTGTCCTCCTTTTTTGCTCCCATACACATCTAAGAATATAGCCCAGCACTGGTCGTAATCTGCTTTCTCAGCCCATTCAGCTAGGTGTTTACTTTTTTTTTTTCCTCAATCTCCTAGAATTTTAGTTATCCTTTGTGTGGTCTATGAATGATGGGAATATAGTGGGATTTAGAGGTAATTAACTGGGCAAATTAAGGCATTTGGTCTGAAATGACAAATGATGGATTGGTCACACTAACATACCAACTGAGACATAAGACCTTGAGGCAACCTTATGAATACATCTAATATGTTGAACAAGTACAGAGATGTTAAATAACCTCTCTTTCCAAACCATGCTTTTTAAACAACTTGTTTTTGGCCACACTGGATTTACTCTCCTGTGTCAACTTTGAAGACACTCCCTGTAATTTTTTTGATGCCTGCAATTTCTTTCATGATGTTTGATGAGGAGCAGTCTATAACTTAACTTGTGTTGTGTCGTGTCTTCTCCTCGCTCTCCCACAGGTGTGACCTGGTGACGTGTCTTGGCACAAATTTCCGCAGAGGCGCAGGTGTGTTGGATATTGTGTACGAGTCTCCCTTCCAGCTCCTCACCTGTGGATATGACACCTTCATCCGCTACTGGGATCTGCGTGTCTGTTCCAGGTACATGAGGTGGGAGGAGAAGGGGGATCTCCCCTGTCCTGAAAGCAGATTTGTGTTAGTGTATCATTCATTGTATAACATTTTGTACGGCAGAATGCTAAGTGCTACTTCTCATGCGCTACATGGCTCATGCGCGGATTGAATTGGAGTTGGATTGAATTGTGCCGTCAGCAGAACCCGGCTTGTCTGCACAGAGTAATAAAGTTAGTTAGTGAATCTTTCTCTGAGAGCTTGTGAGGAAGATTAGTGTTCTCAGTTAATCTAATAAGCCCTCCTGTGCATGGAGCACCATTTAGACAAAAAAGGAGCCAAGCCTGAGACTCCTCTTGGCTCAGTGGATGCCATTGTTCCTGCGGGCTGCTGAAAGGGACCCCCTCTTTAAGAGGGGCTCTCACTGTAGGACTCTGACCCACCCAGGTCTTCACCACTCGGTGGCCATATTGACGTGGTGTTGTGCATCTCCAGGGCAACGGGCCGAACTCGAGGGATCAGTGAGCCGCTTGTGAGGCAGACTGGGCCCCTATGTCGGGCCATGGTGGGACACACCCACACATATGGGCAGTCATGTAACACAAATCAGAGGTGATTGAAAGAGGCCCTGGAGAGTTCAGGGAGGCGCAAATGTCCCCTCTTAAGATATCAATAATTCACAGTGTGACCAGTATGTGGCCAGTCCTCAGACAGAGTGAGTAGTCATGTGAAAGTTGTTCTCATTACTAGAAAGGAGATAGTTAATACACACTTTGTGAAATGCTAGTGGCAGGTGTGAGTGTGAAACGAACAGTGACAACCATTGTCACTGTCATTACATTAATTGGTTTTGTTTTTTTTCCTGACCAAAAAAAAAGACAACTTCTTCACTCCTACTTGCTTCTGTCCATTTATATTTATAGCATCTGGCAGCCACTTCTGTTATCCAGAGCAGCTGTATACTCAAGGGTCTATAAACTTGAGGTTGTGGTTTCCTCTACTGAAACTAGTGTTCATATTTGTTTATATCACATTAAGACGAGGTTGAGAGGCATGAAAAATGATTTGCACTAAAAGTGTAGGCATGTGTATGCAAGCATGAAATATGGAGAGAGTCCAGGCATCTCATCCCATGTGGTCCTCCTGCCCTGAGGTCTGTTGCGCACACCAGTCACAGTCTTTTCCCATGATTTATTCATCAACACCATTAACGGAAAATTGATCTTGATCAGGTTAGCACATCTCACCTATTTTCTCAGCTTGCACCTTTAGGTAGACAAGTTTAATCCAGTTGTCCTTAAGGAAGCAGTCAGAATGCTTTAGGTCCTGCACTGAGGAAATGGTGAAGTGTGATATGAACTGTAGTGACAGTCTGTGGAGAGTATAACGTGTAGCGAAATGTTATTAGTTATCATTTAGCAGAACTCGACAAGTAAACATAGAAAACCGATCTTGTCAACAGGAAGAGTGTGATGGAGTGGGAGGAGCCTCATGACAATGCACTTTACTGTATGAAGACCGATAATAATTGTATGATCGCCAGCGGTTCCTCCTACTATGGAGTGGTGCGTCTGTGGGACAAACGGCAAACCCGCTGTTTACAGGTGAGTGCTTGTGTGTGTGTGTGTTTCACACTTTTATTTACTTTGTCTATATGTAGTGAAATGTGATGTGTGTAGTTCTTTTGTTCAGCCATGTTGTTTATGTCCCATTGTGTTTAACATTACAGATGTTCCAGCTTGCCTCCACCACCAGTAGCCCAGTATACAGCCTGTGCTTCAATGCCACACACCTGTACGCCGCCCTCGACTCAGCCCTCTACTCACTGGACTTTAGAACCCCAGGGCCTAGGCCCAAGAGATAAAACAGCTCACTCAGACCACACACACACACAGTTACACGTGCCTTGGCGTTTAAGTCCACATTACACAACTTCAACACCTTTTCCCTCCAGCTCTGACATCGAGCCTTTGACCTTTTACCCTTCCAAAACCTCAGCTTAGAACTTCAGGAACCCAATTAAAATATCTGTACCCAGTGTGGCCTTGGATTGGTGCCACAGATAGTAGCAGATAGTTGTCATTTCTTCACTAATCTGTGTCACTGGCTGTTGAGAGGAGCAGAGGGAGCAGGGTTCATGACCTTCTGTGACCTGAGCTTTAACGGATTTAGCACATTGCCAGCGACCTGTGGGATTATAAAACAAACACTGCTCAGAGCTGCCCGAACACCCCATGGGTATTTATGCTGAAGGGTATACAGTAAAATAAAAAAATTTTCAGCTGTTCATTTTTTCCTCAAAAAAAAAAGGAATTTAAATCGGTTGACTTGGCTTTGTGCTTTTTTTCCCCTGTTCACAGTTAAAAGGTGTTGTGAAGTTGTTGCTTTTATTCTGCACTTGTTCTGTATAGATGCCACTTTAGGCAAATAAAGCTTTTATACTGTAAACACAGTTACATGTCTCCTCAGGTCTGTACTGATTGGAATCAAAGACTTTCATTTAGAGACATTTAAAAATAATAATAATAATTAAAGATGACACTAAATACACTCAACGTTCCATTTTAGCACCTCAGTACTGTTTACATTTAGCACTGTTTAAATGACACTTTTACAGTCTACACCTACTTGGGTTTTAAAGAATGTAATAATATCAAGTCTGTTATATTCGAAGATATCCTGTGTGAAAATTTCGAAATATCAGAGATCAGGTTGGATAAGGTGTGCATGCTTGATTTCCTCTCTGCTGTTAATGTATGTTTCTGTTAGTTGTAATATATATGTTTTGAAACGTTTAACATTGAATGGGCTCGAGAGCCTCAAAGGAAATGACTCACCCTGTTGTAACATGTAAGCTGAGAGTACACACTGAAAACTGTTTTCGAATGTGTTAAGAAGGCATTTTGTGGGCTACTTGTTAGGTTTTTCACTGAATATTTCATCTGTTACACATCAGGAAGCTTGGAGAGCTTTGCTAGAGGTTTTGTTGAAAAGAAAGTGATCATTCTTGTAGCAGTGGTCTTAATGCCTGTGTGTGGTCGTGGGATCTCTTGTGGTCATGATGTTAGAGCACAGACATCTGCCGGAGGGAAGAAGACAGTGTAAGTGCAAGTGTCTTCACAACGTGTGCTAAATGCTGTTTTACATCGCACTAGTGTCTGAGTGAATGACCATTCAGAGGGAGCGAGCAGGGGCCTGCATTGACATGGTTAATTCACAGACCTTCCCAAAACAAACGACTCTTTCCTTTAATGTTAAAGCCCCTGGATTTGACCTGACAGTGGATCACATTGGAAAGGTGTTGCCCCTTAACTCTCTCCTCTCCTTTCTCTCCCAGGTTGCTCTGGAAAACCTCAAACGTGGGTCAGACCTTAAATAAATAACATTGTCTTAAAGAAATTATGTTCCACGGAAATACCCAGTGGAAAACCAATGGAAAGTGTACGTAAACCATGACAATGAGATCAAATAAAATCTACGTGTTGATAGTGTTTACGAACATTTAATGTATATTTGTATTTATAATGTACATTCTTGAGATTCAGGAGCTTATTGATACTGGAAAATATATTGGTCAAAAGATTAGACTCACTCATTCTTTATTTTTAGTTTTCCACATATTACAATAATAATAGTCATCAAAACTCTGGAATAACGTTGTGATAAAAAGATCCAAAATAAATCAAAATAATTTAGTATTTTAGCATCTTCAAAGTAGACACCCTTTTCACCTAGAAGTTCCAGAAATGTATTTTTGGTGTTTTCTCAACCGATTTCTTGAGGAATTCCCCGGAGATCCTTTTTAAACAGTATTAAAGGAGTTCCCACCTATGCTTATTGGCTGCTTTTCAGAATATTTCGCTCCAAGTCGTCTGTTTAAAAATATATATTTTTTTGTAAATAAAATGATAGTTTTCTAATGAAAAATATGAATATGGCACAATATTTTTTCTACAACACTGATTTATAAACATTTAATCATACCCTTCAGTTCAAAAGATTTTTAAGATGCTATTCACCTATTCAATATGCTCAAAACATGCTACAAAGCCAGTTTAACTTTAATATGCTGCTAAGCATCTAAATATTATATCCAAAAACCTGAAGAGCTGCTTTATAGATTAGTAGCAAAGGGATGCTTAGCATTGGAAATGTATTGGGGGTGTAATTTATGGACAGTGATGGAATAAATGACATCATATTCAAACTGGGACAATCCATTAGCTGATTTTCCCATTTAACATGAAAGGTATGTCTACACCTCTGTGCAGGGACTGTACAGTAATGAAGGAAATACAGCCGGCCTCATGGGACATGAAACGGGTCAGTTAGATGGAAATGAGTACTCTTTCCCAATATTCTCATTAGTAACAACTTAAATTTACCAGCATCAAAATTTACTGTTTGCTTTTTTTTTTTTTTTTAATCTTTTCATAACCTCTTCATTACTTTTTTATTTTTATTTTTACCCTACTGCTTGACTACAGCCACCTTTCTGGCCTTTCCACTGTTCTCTCCTGTCCTCTCCCAGGTGTCCATTTATATTTTCTACAACCATTGTGGTAAAGCCACAGAGGAGTGTAGCTTAATCAGCTTTTGAAATGAAGGGAAAGTGAAGTGATTAGAATAGATGATTATTTTATCTACTCGAGGCCTGTTATAAATCATCCAAATGGCATATCAAAGCATCCAGATTGAAACAAAATTCTGTAAACAAATCAATAGTATTAAACAATTATTAAAAAAATGTTTGAGAACTGAATTTTACCGCAAATCTGATCTATGAGCCAGGACCTTTTGTGTCTGATGTACAGTGTGCATGTTATGTCATTCTGACATACTAACAAATGAATATGGAGTAATTACAGCTGAATAAATATGGAAATGCAACTCAGTACAGAGTTCAGTATAACAGAGTGCAATGTCATATTCTGATTAAATAAACTGGAAATTTGCAGATCCCAAAACACTTTGTAGGAATACACACAAATCAATACAAATCAAATAATGCTTTAAAAAAATAAAATTTGATGTATGTCGTGTAACAATAACCCATTAAAAAAATCTGAAAACTATTTATTTATTTAGTTGGTTAGTTAATTAATTACTTATTTAAAATGTTTAGCTGCTGGTAGCAAAACAATTGGATGAATTGACAAAATAAGAAACAAGAATTAAATGTGTTTGTGCCCCAAAAATATTATATATTTGTTATTTATTTGGTGTAATATTCTTTTTACTCTTTTTCAATGATGAAAAAACACTAGAATCCAATTAAATGCAAATGAAATGCAAATATTTATAGAAATTCTATTAATATTTCTATTTTCGTCTTACTCTAAAAGTGTGCTTTACTTTAATCCCCTTTTTTCAATTTTATTAGTAAATATGACTAATTAACAATTCATATGGTTTCCATATTTTATATCCTACACCTTATGCATAGCCGTTTCTGTGTTACACACTAATGTGCAAAATAAAGTCTTAATATTTGTTTAAATGTCATTTATCATTTTGGCCAAACACAACATTTTAATGTATATTTCAGTCAGACCACCGAGAGGAAAAAAGGTATTTGTTTAAGTTAAAGAAACGCTATAATTGTTTGATATTAAATGTCTTTTGTTTCCATGTGACAGGATTTTGAGCTGAAATCTGACGGAGCACGCTGTAGGGATGGGAATGGTTCAGAGAGCAGGAGGAGGTGTGAGATATCAGAGCCGGGGTTTGATCTGGAGAGACGAAGCGTACAGTAATAACAGGGCCAAGAGCGCAGCCCCCTGTTGTGAGAACACACGGCTCCGGAGCTCGAGCCAGACACACAGCTACGGTTTATTAGATTATCCTAAATCCACATGGCGTGATCAATAGCAATGTGTTTATTTTTGTGCCTTGAGTTAGAAATTAGAAATTCAAACAACCTTAAAGAGGCTCATTAGGGGCTGATCCAGCAGGGCCTTTGGAGAATTATTGCCCTGTTGTAAAGGAGGGAGACAGGCCAGGGCACAGCGAAAGGGCATGTCCTTATACTACACCATATGCTAAGCTTCATACAGATGCAGATGTTTTATTAGATGTAGGACGTGCTGTATATTTATGGTATGGTTTGACTCTGTGACAAAATAAACAGTTTAAAAAAATCTGAACGTGATCTGCACCTCTTAGACAGAAAGCACAATATGAAAAGCAAGAGGCATTTAAACGTCTCATACTAATAGATGCTCTTGAAATTAAATCACATAAGAAATGCAGGTCCTTTTAAAAGCCAGGCACTAAAGGCTATCTTGTCATTATCACGTTATTGCATTACGATTACTCGTTGTACAGTAGCCGCTTGAGATAATTCATCACAATTGCATTAGGGAGCTCAGATCCCATTTGCCTGCACGGGGAAATGGAACATTAATTGGCATTTGTTCAAGCCAAACAAAGAAAGAACATCAGGGGAATACGGGCAAATTAAAAGACTTTCAAACACACAGAATAAATCCTCAGTGACCGAGCCAGGTCCCCCGCAAAAAAAAAGCCAGTAGAAAATGTTTTTTAAATCAACTAAATGTGAATAGGGAATAAAATGTATCAACGGAGACGAATCTGACTGTTACTGATTCAGAGAAATCTTGTCTTTGAGCTGCTTTACACTATAATTGTTTTTTTTAAATCAAATGTAATAGCATGTGCAGGGTAATGTAGCTAATAAGTAATGAAGCCTACAGTATGACCAGTGTTTAGCCAGTTTAAAATCCAGATTTTCATACCTGTATCTGTATTGCGCTTTAAATACAAAGTGGACATGGCCAAAATAGAAGGGTTTTATTTATTTATTTATTTATTTATTTATTTATTTATTTATTTCTCTATCTATCTATCTAACTTTTTTATATAACCTTATGCCACTGGAAACATTAGGGTAAATATATGTAAGAATATGTAGAAATGTCAGTATGGAGGCTTTGACAGTTCTTCAACCTCAGCTACATCACTCCACGTCATAATTGAACTAAACTACAGGTGTGCACAGGACTGGTTTTTTTTCTGATTAATTTTTGTTCATACCTGCCTGCTGTTTGTTTTCTAACAAATTTAGTCTGTTCTATTTCCCAAAATATTAACAGACTGGCAGCCTAATTTCAATCAACACCACCCTGACCGGGCTGTTGTACTTGTTAATGAATGTGGTCATTGTTTGTCCTGAGATCTTCATACTTTTGCCCTTCATTTCATCATATGAAAGTAAAAAACCCTCCCACTTACATGACATTTTTTGTTGCATCCAATAAGATCTCTGTCCAGATGGGATCCAGTCTCAGATAGATAGAAAAGCATGAGTAGTGCACATTCATGCCTGTATTTGTATTCATATTAAAACACATTATATGTTCAGTCCAAATAATGAATTTGTATTCTTTAATTCATGTAATGTTTTTAACTGTGAAGCAGAAGAAAAAAAAAATCCCTGAATGATAATATAAGCAAGAAACCTTGTTTGGGTGACACCAAATTGAGGGTTGTTCATTACAGTGTTGCATATACTATATTGATTATACGTAGTGAAGCCAACATGGTAACTCTGTAACATATAACTGTACTATGATGCTGTCCATTGTGAAGGCTTCAGGCAGGTGTTTTTTTTGTTTGTTTTTTTTTTTTTTATATATTTCTCGTCACTTTCCATCTGGGTGCACCTGAGTGAATTGATGAAATGACCTGGACTTGATCTTTGAGGGCAACATGCCTGATGGTTCCCTGAGATTGATAAATTGATTAAAAACTATTACCACAGTAAAAAAGCAATAAGGTCATAAAAATTGCATCGGTCTAGCTAAGTAAATCCCCAGAAATATTTTTTTGGGAGAGGTCGTGAAAAATGGTGTGAGGAGCCGAAGGCATGAGATGGAATGAGAGAACGAGAAATGACTTTGAAGAGCTCATCATCTCCAATCTATTTTTCCTGCCTGTGCTTCATGCTGCCGCATAGAGGCACTTCATTACGGGGGAATAACTGTACGCTGGCCCGGGGGGGTGACCGAACGTGCCTTCTCCTCCTCCTCCTCCCACAAATCCCTCTTGGTTCCCTTGAGGAGGTGCTTCGGCTGCTTAATACCTCATCACCAGCTTCATTGAACGCTTTAATTTGCACTCCTGTGATCAATAGCTGCCCGCTGTAAATTAAAAGGGCCATTTCGTGTAATCAAGCCTGTTAATGCTCATTCCAAAAACCATTATTTGTGCAAGGCATTTAGGGGGGAAAACAGCCATGGTGACAAGCCCCTCGTGCTCATGAAGATTATCCAAGGCTGAGGATTTGGATGAGGCACCAAGAAAAGGGCGAGAGTCAGGAAGGGGGGTGCCCTGTCCCTCGTCCCTCTGAGGAGCAACGTGCTGTGCAGTCAGAGAGAGGGATTGAGAAAGGCAAGACAGGCAGGGGTAAGTCTGTCTTCTGCAGAATAAGCCAGAAAGACAGATAGAGAGAAAGAGAGAGAGAGAGAGAGGCTGAGAGACAGAAAAAGAGAAAAAGAGAGACAAATAGAGAGGGAAACAGAGAGATGGAGAGAGCGAGACAGAGAAAGAAATAGAGAGATTGACCATTATGGGAAGATGGGGGAGAGATAAGATAAGTTTAGAGAGGGGAGGTGCCTGTCTGCTCGGGCCTCATACACGGCCGATAGGGGAAGAAAATGAAATTTTCTAGCCAGCTATTTCTGCGGCAAATTCAATTACTGCAGGCGCTTGTACAAAGAGCTGTAACTTCCCTGGGTCTGAAATTGAAAAAAGCTAAGTGCTGATGAGATGGTGAATAAGTGCACTGGCTTTGACAGCAGCCAGGTGTGAGAAAGTCCACAACGATCGCACTCAGCCTACCACACGGCTCACCGTTCTCAGGAGACGCCAAGGCTCGTGTAGATTCATACAAATTTTGAGCGGCGAGGATTTGCATGAAATAAAACCGACGGAGGATGTACAAACACAAGGTACAGGTATAGTTAGTGACTCTTAAGGGTCTTTTCCAAGGTACAAAATTTTGCTGCTGTAAAAAAAAAAAAAAAAAAAAAAAAAAAAAAAAAAGCTAGCTATGTTTAAAACCTATATTTGGCATGCTAGATAGCTAATTATGTTCTATATTTATTGTTTGTTTATTTTTATTATTTATTAGAATTATGTACCATTATTAGCGGCAATCTTTTGTTGCAATGCTAAACAATAGCTATAATTAATAAATTACTTTATTTAATGCTTTATTGAGTGTGTAATATTGGATAACTACCAAACTAGCTAGCTAATTATGGTTAGCTACTTTAGTGAAAACCCATCAGTGTTACACCATCTAGCTAATTTAGCTATGTAAATGACATTTGGTGTAATACTAGACACCAATATTTCTATACTTTATTTAATACTTTATTTTATAGAGTGATCCTAGCTGGTTAACTACCAAGCTAGCTAGCTAATTATTTAAAACCTTATTTTATAGAATGATCCTAAGTAGCTAGATGACTAACTAATTATGTTAAGCTAATTGATTGAAAACCAGTGATCAGTGAGAATCATTTGGTATAACACTAAACACTAATTATATATAAAAAACCTTAGTTAATGCTTTATTTTTTGAGTGATAGTAGCTAGTTAAATATATTTAGCAATATCAATAGCAACCCCCCTATATATGCAACTAGCCTGCTATCTATATTTAATGCCTTAATGGTTTTTATAGTAATATAAGAAGAATTAACTTGTTTCATGAATGTTCCATAACATTGAATGTAGCAAAAATTATTTTAAAATGTTTTTTTTTTTTTTTAAAAAAGCCAAATTGCTGTGATATATGCAGAATAAAACATTTCAGGATTGGTTAATCAGGAAAATAATCAGCTCCAGGCTGGTAACACTGTCACACTACCCCCAGCATGGATTATTTTATAACAACATGTAACGTTTTAAATAGTTGACTGTCAAGATGTCCAGAGATTTAGCTATTTATGTTTTTATCCTTGCTGCAGTAACAGCTCTTTGTTGTATAACTTCACAAATAGTTCTATTTAATGCCTGGAGCTGTTAGCTAGCTAGCTATTAATGTTTACTTACCTATATTTTGAAGCTTGTTGTAAAGCTAGCTACCTACACTAATTATTTAACACAAGCTAACGAAATCTAACTAGATTTATATTCTAGAAAAACAGTATATACCTGATATTATATTTGATATTGTAAAAATATTTTACCTGTTTTTTAACCTGAATGGAAATAATGCCTAGTGCACATTTTAGGTAATGTTGCAGCTATTTTTAGTGTGCAATATTGGAAATTCATAATTGTTATAATTTCTTTTTCTTCTTTTGGTTTGATTTTCCACTTCAGTACATCATACACTGAGCTGTACCAGAAAAGCCAGGTTTTATCAAGCGGAAAATTAGTGGCCTTTCTCGTAATCCTGATCTCCTTCCCTGTTTTCTTTGTAGTCACCTTTTAATTCATTTTCAGCTCCATGACGTCTCCAAACACGACAGCGAATATAAAGAGACAGATTCCGTTTTTGAATGAAATCCTCCCAAGACTTCATAAGTCGAGCTGCTCTTTTGGCTCGAGAGAAAAGAAAACCTATTAGACTTGTATCTTTAAAAGGTCAATAACATCTCTGTGTAATGACTTTGACTATTTAATCCAAATATACGAGTCTGTGACTAAGCCCGTCTCCTGACATTGATAGACTTGAGTGGCAGCAGAAGGATCTTCTCATGTCAAAACATCAGAGAGTGCGTGATAATATGAAAACACCACTTAGAAATCCTCCTTGACATGATAGGTATCGCAAAAACATTGCCTTTCTGTTCAATTATCCGAATTGTTTGACTTGGAGGAGAATTGCGAGGAACATCAACTGCCTGGATATCATCTCTCATCTCTGGCCTCTGCTCCATCTTCCCGGAAATGTGATGTCATGTTTGCTCTTGTGGCGGCTCCTGAATCAACATCTCATCTGGAACATGAGACAATTTCCGCACATGAAAAGACACTGTCTCGAGTCAATAGAGTATAAATTGCCCTTTGGTAATAAAATTATATTAAATAAAGGCCATTTGGTTGCCCCCTCCACCCTTTTTTAATAATTGATATGTTTAGCAGTTTGGTCGATTTACTTTGCTCCCGTGCTGCTCCGAAGGCCATCAATCAGTCTCACAGTGGCTAAAATGTCCCTGCTACAGTATTACAGGTTATTAAAAGAGACGACGAGAAGGCGGTCGCACATGTCAGCCAGTGCCACTTTTCTCATTTAGTAAACGCGTGAACCTGCGCATAATCTAGTGATTCATCTTCACCTTCCCCATCAACAAGTGGCAGCGGAGGCAGATGCCCAAGAACGAGCTCTTTTCACCTTCTTAACATGACCATTGGACAGAGGGTTATTTTGCTTCTGATCTACACCTGTTCTGTTCCACTGCTGTTTCTTCTGGGTTTTCTAAACACATATGTATGAGTCAGGATTTAATAATAATAATAATAATAATAATAATAATAATAATAATAATAATAATTTT
The DNA here is from genome assembly GCA_025728095.1 of Prietella phreatophila. Taxonomy (NCBI): domain Eukaryota; kingdom Metazoa; phylum Chordata; class Actinopteri; order Siluriformes; family Ictaluridae; genus Prietella; species Prietella phreatophila. The sequence goes on from JAOUWY010000035.1 coordinate 19,634,568, forward strand.
AGTTTTAATTTGATTGTTTTTAGATTTTAAGTTGGGGATTATAATGTTTAGGTTGGAGTTGGGGGTTAGGTTTCAGATAGGGTTAGGATAGATAATTTATTTATGTCAGATTTTAAGATCATATGGTTAGTTTTAGACTTTTAGATTTAAAATTAATGTCACAATTTTAGAGTGAGATTTAGCTTTAGGATCTTATAATTAGTTTTAGATTTCGCCTCTTAGGGTTAAATTTAGGTTTAAGATCTTAGGGTTCGATTTAGGTTTTGGATCTTAGGGTTAGATTTAGGTTTTAGAGCTTATGGTTTACATTTAAGTTTCAGGTCTTAGAGTCAGATTTAGGTTTCGGATCTTAGGGTTAGATTTAGGTTTCAGATCTTAGGGCTAGATTTTGGTGTTAGATCTTTGATCAGATTTAGGTTTCAGAGCTCATGATAAGATTTAGGTTTCGGATATGAGGGTTAGATTTAGAAATTAAGGGATGGGGTTGGGTGCAATATTTTAAGTTCTGATTCAATTGGCGATTTAATATTTGCGGTGGGTTTAAGTTTATCATTTTAGGGTTTTGTGTGTTAAGAAATTTAGGGTAAGGTTTAGTTTGAGATTTTTTGTGTTAGGGGTATTTCATTCATTTTCAGTAGGCACTTTATCCAGGTCATGGTGGCAGTGGATCAGCAGCCTCTCCCTGCAGAAAATGCAGAGAAAGAGGTAAGTGACTCTTAATTTTCTATATACAACATGGAGCCACAATTTCAGCAAGAGTCACAAGTGACGCAATAGTAATAGCATGACAATTTTCACAATTCTATGCAAACTAGCTATGACTAGCTAAAGCTACAAACCGAAAAAGACAGGGACAAATGATTCATTGGACAAATCCTATTGTCACAGTTTGCCTGGAGCAGTGACGCGCATCAAGCTCTACTTCGCATGCACGGAACCCTTCCGTGTTGGAACAGCCCTCCAATAGCAGGGGTGACTATCGAATGCCGGTTCAATAACAATATCCGTATCAAAGACTCTGTCTATGTTCTTGTTCATGCTTATGCGAATGTTTCCGTTATAGTTTATGCTCCGTTTTCTTGGTTTGTTTATGCTCGGGTCTAAGGACAACTACGTATTAGTTGTGTTAGAGGTATTCCTAGCTCTAGCCGCTAGCACTAGCAGTAGCAGTGCTAGCCCAGTGAGTTTAGTTTAGTTCTGAAGTTTCAGTTTTGTTTGTTTGTTTTATGCACACTGTAAATAAAACCTCACCGTTCTTCGCAGCGTTTACATCCTCGTTTGCCTCTTGCACCAGCGGCGCATTACAGATTGAACCGCCCCGCTATGGACGTAGCACGAGAATGGAGGAGACGCCGACCGCAGACCTGTGCTCCAAGTTTCCCCGCCTTTGACTCCATGCGCTTCACCCAGAAATCTCCGGAGTACCTGCCTGCGCCCTATGATAGCCAGGATCATCCGGATTACTTCCTCATGGACGGTCAGCAGTATTTTGCCAGCCTGTGCGACCCAAAACCAGGTCAGTTCGTATTGTTCATCATGTCTTGCTTTAAGGGTTTTGCGCGCACATGGGCACAACAGATATTGGCGGAGATACCCGAAGTGCTGGAGAACATTTGGCAGTTCTTGAGCTTATTTCTTGATGACTTTGGAGAGCCAGGGAAACAGTATAGCATGGATAGAGTGCTGAAGGAAGGTAATTGCAGGACTCATGCTGAACCTCTGATCCATGAATACTATGAGCAGACGGAACAGAGAAGGGGGAAGGGCAGCAAAGACTCCAGTCACAGCCCCGCTGAGTCTCCTGTCCCAGTCACGTCTCCGGTCCCAGTCACATCTCCGGTCCCAGTCACGTCTCCCGTTCTAGCCACCGCCATATCTCCAGTCCCTGCAACGTCTCAGGTCAGCACTACACAGGGAGGCTTGTCGGCGGAGGCCGAATTACTGGACACTATGGTCCGGCTGAAGGAAGAGTTAGTCCTGAAGCGAATTTTGAAGATGATGCTAGACCAGTGAGAGAAAAAGGTGACCCAACTGCAGCTGGAACTGGAGCGTGTACGAAGCACTCTGTCCGAGTGGGAAGCTCAACTCACCCAAACCAGAACGGTTCGTGATAAGGCACTGAAGCGACTGAAGGAGTTGACTGCCAAGATGCGGGAACTAGAAAGCTCTGAGAAATCGAAGCTTCAAACCCACGAGGTCCAAGTCCAGACCCAGTTCCAAGCTCACAGCGTCCAAGTCCAGACCCAGTTCCAAGCTCACAGCGTCCAAGTCCAGACCCAGTCTCAAGCTCACTACGTCCACGTCCAAACCCAAACTCAGTCTCAAGCTCACGACGTCCACGTCCAGACCCAGACTCAGGCTCATGATGTTCAAGTCCAGACCCAGGCTCAAGTTCAAGATATCCAAGTCCAGACCCAGGCTCAAGTTCAAGATATCCAAGTCCAGACCCAGGCTCAAGTTCAAGACATCCAAGTCCAGACCCAGTCTCAAGCTCATGACGTCCAAATCCAAGTCCAGACCTAGTTCCAAGCTCACAACATCCAAGTCCAGACTCAGTTTCAAGCCCATGATGTCCAAGTCCAGACACAGGCTCAAGCTCACAATGCCCATGCCCAGACCCAGTTTCAAGCTCCGGCCATCCACGTCCAGACCCAGTCCCAGGTCCACGTCCCTGTCACTTCCCAGGTCCACGTCCCTGTCACTTCCCAGGTCCCAGGCTCAGGTCCCAGCTCCCGACGCCATGCCCATATCCCTTGCTCAGGCCCTGTCCCTCATCCAGGTTAAGTCTTCAGCTCATGCCATGCCTCTAGCCACGTCACTAGCCCGTGTCATGCCTCTAGCCACGTCACTAGCTCATGTCCTGCCTCTAGCCACGTCACTATCCCGTACCATGCCTCTAGCCTCGTCACTAGCCCGTGTCATGCCTTTAGCCATGTCCCTAGCCCGTGCCATGCCTTTAGCCACGTCCCTAGCCCGTGCCATGCCTTTAGCCATGTCCCTAGCCCGTGCCATGCCTCTAGCCACATCCCTAGCCCGTGCCATGCCTCTAGCCACATCACAAGCCCAGGCTATGCCTCTAATCATGTTACTAGCCCAGGCCCTGCCGCAAACCATGCTTCTAGCCCATGCCATGTTTCTAGCCCTAGCCATGCTTCTAGCCCTAGGCATGCTTCTAGCCCTAGCCATGTCTCTGAGCCCTGTCCCGGCTGCGCCTCTGAGCCTTGTCCCAGCCGCGCCTCTGAGCCCTGTCCCGGCCGCACCTCTGAGCCCTGTCCTGCTGGGGACACCACCCAGCTGCCCTGTCCCGCTGGGGACACCGCCCAGCCTCTCGGCTCTCCT
>JAOUWY010000035.1:19871182-19897449 GCA_025728095.1 Prietella phreatophila
TGTGTGTGTGTGTGTGTGTGTGTGTGTGTGTGTGTGTGTGTGTGTGTGTGTGTGTGTGTGTGTGTGTGTGTCTCTGATACCGCAAAGTGCCCTACAGTATAGCGTGTAAAATATGGTGTACTATATGCTGTCAAGTGTGTCTTTCCTCAGCCATCAAACTGAAAGGGAATAGTGCTATACAGAACAGGGTAAATTGACCAGATTGACATAAATGTGCAAGCAGTCAGCAAATACATGTGTCATTCCGGCTTAGCTTAGCACCTTTGTGCCAAGCAGTATTTGGGCTACTGCTCATTTTCTGAACTGTTGGAAGGAGAGGGCCAGTTTTGAATTTATGAACTGGGATTTGTTTCATCAGTCATGATTCAACTCTCATATTAGTATGATTGCATGAAACTTGGTTCCTGATGCAATATGTGAGAAACATTAATGCCTTGAGCTAGCTAAGACTGTTAGATGAGGTGAAGTGAAAGAAGGCCGGTGTAACGGAAGTGCTCGTTACTTATTTAATGCTAGAGTTTGAGTGATGCTTTAAAAAAAAAAAAAGAAAGAAAGAAAGAAAAGCTGAGCGAGAAGCCCTAAATGAGCAGATGTTTTGTTTAAGATATTTAAGACACAGCAGTTGCCTCTCATTAAAAAGCCTCATACTGCAGAGTTCTTTGTGTCAAAACAAGTCCACGTCCCCAGCAGAGTATATAATGATCTTAATTCTCTTTTTTTCATGTCAGTCACGAAAGAAGTGCCGCAGTGCTCAAAGTAAAATTATAGACGTGTTAAACGAGTCCCTGCTTTCTGATCATTCTCCAAAGATGAGCTTTAGTACATTAGCATCCTGTTGCTGTTTTTCCCTACTCATGAATCATTGCTTTGTTACCTGCCCTCTCATCGCCTGTTCTCTCTGCTGGAAGCCAACCACTTGAAATCATGCCCCACTGCTGTGACCTGAGAGCCTTTCACAGCAATTCGCACATTATTTGCATCTTCACCATTTTGCACAAGTCAACTAAAATTCCTCTTTGAGGCTGCAGTCTGAATTCGGAGCATGAAGCGCGCATCTGGAACATATTGGCGTTTATTTTTAAATAGTGGAAGTGCGGATGCCAGCTTGCTAATCTTTAGCATGCCTGTGTATCTATGATTTTGAACAAACACCACAAGAATGTTTTAATAAGGAAGGAAGTTTCCATTATCAGATGGCAACACAAAAAATATATTTAAAAAATGTGTGGGAGTACGTGAGGAAGGCAGCACCAAAGAGCAATGCTTTCAACTGTTAAATCTACAACAGTGCACCAGGATTTTATTTTTTAAAATTGCGAACTGTATTTGGTAAGAAACTTAAACCAACCCTTCCTTTTACTCTGGCACCATCCTTGTGCTGATTAAACAAATCCAGTACTCACTTATAAACAGTCATGCACAGTTTTAAAAACGTGCATACAGAAGATCTATTTTTTGGATTCAAGCTCAGTTTAGACCGATTACACCAGTTGTAGGTGTAGAATTACTGAATAGAGTCCATCCTTAAGTGGAAAGAGACCACTACATGGGGTGGTGGTTCATTCTCATTACAGCACTTATGCCGACATGCTGAAACTCCAGTGCTGGAGAGCATCCCAGTTCTGCAGAGATTTGAAATACCTGCTGAGTACTAATTGACTGATGGAGGTCATGTTTACCTAGTCATCATCAGAATTCCATTTACAGATCAATACAGATTGGTACACCAAATTTCAACTCGGCCGGTTTTACAAATCCGAAGAAACACTTATTTGAACTTTATGACGTCCCCTTTGGATGACTACGCAACAACATTCACACACAACTTCAGCTTCTTATCCTAATCATGGTTTTCCGAGTTTGAGTCAAATAAGCTCTTCTTAACATTTTAAACAATTTTGTGAAGATAGGCAAAAAATCCCAGAACTGTGTATAGTAGGTATTGCATATAATGCGAATTAGCTCAGTCTAAGCGGATTGAGCTTACGGATTCTTGACAATGTTTTTGTTGGAACCTACGATTCTGCAGGAGCATTTCTGTCTCTGTGCCTCCGTGTCTGACTTATGGGCCAAAAACATACTGCACTCTAGTGCCACCTTCAGGCTCATCACGCTCACATGAGTAATGGGATTGAGTACTACCTTCTGAGCAAGTGTCTGCTAGTCAAACATGAAGATGGTAAAGAAGACCATCTCGATGACAACGAAAACCATGATGGTGAAGTTGAAGATGACGACGAAGACAAAAAGACGTCAACTGTGATGTAGCAGACACTAGCAATGAAGAAGAGTGCAGAATAAGATGCAGTGGAAGAAGATGACGACAACACTGGAGAAGAAGAAAAAGACAGCAAGGAGTAATAAAAAAGACTTAAAAAAAAAAAAAAACCCTTCCATTAAAATATTGTTCCAGCAGTGAGTGCTTAGACCCCTAAAATAGATTTTAAAAAATGCTACAGTACTTGGGAGAAAGTTAGTTTTATCATTTATCGTTATGATACCACATCACCATGGAGCTGTTGAGATGTTCTTGTTTTGTATGTTATAAGTAAAAATGTAAGTAAATCATGACCTTCGAATGTAAAGACGCAAACATCTAAACTGTTTTCTCATCAAGATTGAAAAAAAAAACCCCCAGTGTCTGTGTAATGGTCTGAAAATAGCTCGGATCACTGCCTGCCTTTGCGTACTGCGTTCATTTCAAACTGCAGCCATGACTTTCTCTGGCAACTTCAGCCCATGTGCTAATATTACACACAGTTTAAATGTCAGATTGTTAAATTGGTCTCGACTCTGGAGTTCTTTCCACTACAGACGCCACATTAATCTTTCTTTATAGAACACTCTTTATAATGATACGCCTCACATTTTGCTCTTTCAAGGATCTGTCTGAATATGTTGTTATAGAAATGGATGATTTATGCATGTTGACGGATCATTATTTTTATTATAGATAGTGGTCTACATTTATGATTTTTATTTTTTTTCCCCCCAGTGTGACCTTCATTCAAACCAGATGATCATTTTATATCCCTTATGGAAAACCATCGTGCTTTGTATTTTTATCAAATTTCAAAGTACTTTTTATCAAAGTAATTTTTCAATAGAGGCAAAGAATTTACACATTTCTATGTCCATGATTAGATCACAATGTAAGTGGGTAAAAACTTGTTTCCTAATTTCTTGTCATAATATTAATAATAATAATAGCTTTAATTTTTATTTTTAAAATCCTTTTCCTCATAGCCAAGAAGAAAAATAAAAAAGAGGAAAATATTTCATCTACAGAGTGTGATAATAGGCTACAGGTTCTTTTCTATAACACACTTATGAAGGTCACAAAATTTCTATGGCATGATCATAAATGGTGCTCCATTGAGCATATAGATCAACATGAAAGTTTATGAAGAATGTACGATATCGTTTCATCACTTTTTATTTATTTGTTTATTTTTGCTGCTCAAACTAAAATGACCGCCTCATTAATATTCAAATGCATTTGAATACTGGAGTACTTCAAATTCGACTGCATTTTTAAAAATGGAATTTGGTAGTTCATGTCATTGAGCTTAATGTTCCATCAGAAATTTTGACTGGGTTTTGTTGCACAATTAAAAGAAATCTGCATGAGCTTTAATGAAAAATGTGTAATGTTTTTTTTGCGTATTGACACAGAATCGTTTCTAAGCGCAACTGAGTGCTTTGAGGAGCCAACAGAACCAACATTCCCCTAGCGCCTCCCCCCACCCCCCCAAAACACACGCACACCCCTCAAGACATATTTGCAGGTGTGATCTAAAGGCCACGTAATCTGTAAATGAAACCGTATTTCACACCTTGTTGCTGTAATCCATACCGTGGTGTTCGAGAATCAGGAACTGGTATATGCTGCGTATTCGGAATAAATGAGCCTGCTGGAAAAAGTTGAAAACTTTTAATGTGGTTTGAAAGCCAGTCTGATTGACGCACAGGATTGCAGTCGTCTGTTTAAACATCCTTTGGCGTTAACATGTATCGCCGATGCAGGCGTGCCCGAATGTATTATACATCTGTTATGATGCCGGTTGGTGCCTCTCGAGCTTTCAAGATGATCCCGAGTGCGGCCAAAAGCCTCGCTCAGCCTCGCTAAACGTGCTTCTGATGAGACGTCATGTTCCTGTTTTCTGCACTCGGCTAATTGGCACAGACCACCATTACCTCCAGGGCAGATGATGATCGATCTCTCTGACTGCTTTCATTACATCTTTTTCAGTCGAGTCTATAAGATTACCCGTAGATTTATTTGTCTTTTTTATTTTTTGCTGTCAAAAGCTGTAGCAGATTATCAAATCCCCATCCCCTTGACTAACACTGGAAAAAAAAAATCTTGCCTTTACTATGTTTATCTATAAGGATCAAGACCTTAATGTCATGCATTTATCAATCAGAATGTTATTTCTTTGCATTCAGAAACTGAAATATGGGACAAGATGACCAATACATATACTATACTTGTATATCCTGTATACATAATCATAGCTACCATTTTCACATTTTAAAGAAATGTCTAGAAATGAAGTGCACACACTTCTCAAAAGACAGCAGAACAATTTGTAAATAAGCTCTCTTTATTTCAAGAAGTACAACTACGCTCAGAGCTTCCGTCATAGAAAATGAATCAACAGCGTCTGACCAATCAGAATCCGGAATTCAAAATTGCTGAGAATTTGTTTTTATTTTTTTTAATTCATTTATTTAATTATTTTAAAACAGTCAAATGTGAACTAAATTCTTATCCAAATTTGAGTGACACCAAATTCTGTGCTGAGGAAGAACCTGATTGCACAAGAGCTGTTTTTATCCCTGTGACGTACATGTTTATAGATCTCTGTCTTCCAGAGTCAGAAACCACATCAGCAACACTTTGGTGGAATGACTAACGCACGCGTCAGACGATTTGCTATTGTTACCCTATTCATTGAGGATGATTGCTTGTAGTACTTGAGGCTTTATTTTTCAATAACAGTTTATTTACGGGGCTTTGGGACACATAAGCATTCATAACAAACAGAATGCAACGATGTGTTAGTCTCCGAGACACGTTGGACTCCAATCACACCTGCATGCCACTAGTCACCGAAGACGAATGTTAATACCGTGTCTGAAGCTGTTAATTTAGTTTGGATTATCGTCCAGCTCTAACCCTGCGTTCACACTAGCAAGCTGTGTTTGACTTAGTTTTCTAAATGCATGCAGAATGTGCGCAACACTGAGTCATCTTTTCAGCAACATCACACCAAAGCGGAATTTGAATAACGTTCGCAGTTCCATACAAATTAGTTATGACGCAGTAAGGTGACAAATTGAACCGATTGGTTCGAAGGATAGGTTCGGTCCTGTGGTGCGTCTTGTCCAACATTTTCAACTTCAGTTCCTAACTCGCAACAATTTACTGTTATAATTCTGTATAATTAAAATACAGTATAATTCTCTGGTCATGCATAAACTCCTTTTAAACATGCATAGAAACATTGCAATGAAAAATAAAGCTGGGAAAGAAGTAGCGGAAATAGCTGGTGTCCTGGTGAGTGTACGTTGCTGGTACAGTTAGCTTGCTTTGCTAATCTGTTTGACCGTGCTCGCCGGCATGTGATAAAAGTCGCTGTTGCTACCTGCCCACAAGAGACAAATTACAAATGACACAAGTGACCATGAATAAAAACCATGAAGTACTGAGTAGTACAGTGGTTTCTGGTTCATCATCTTATACGATCATACTGTTATATCATCCCACCTGTAATTAGTCGCTGATCTTTCACCTTGCCTTCCTGTAGGACGGCTTCACACCCTTGCTGCTGTCAGCGAGACACGCCCACACAGAGGTCTGTGGCATCCTGCTGGACTCGGGAGCCAACATCAATGCCTGTGACAAGAACGGCAGGTGGGGCCACTCGTCCAGCTCGCTGGTCTATCAGTGCATTGTCCTCTTGTGAGGTTTTGTTAATAATTGGTGTGAACGCTGCAGGAGTGCTGTCATGCTGGCCAGTGAGAGCAGCTGCGTGCCGGCCGTGGATCTGCTCGTGCACAGGGGAGCCGACCTACGCCTGCTCGACTCGCTAGGACACGACGTGCTGCACTACGCCAAGCTGTCGGACAGCGCCGAGGTCCGAACCATCATCACCGCTGCGCTGCAGTGCCACCCAGCCAAGTCAGGTGATTACCTATTGGTCAAATGCACAGTAACACTAATCCCAGGTGAGATCTGAAAAACCGCTCTGATACACATTATTATAAATGTCAGTCATAGCCCTGACATCTGAGCCATGTTAGTTTCCTCACGTTTAGACACATCTAAGCTACATGGGGTGGGGGGGAATCTTTATTTCATCTGTATTGCTGGTGATCAATCTAATCTACAAAGCCAGATAGGCTAGCTAGGACTGGAAAGAGTGTTTCTTTATGGTTACAGTGTGCAAGCTGCTCTTAACAAAAATAGAAAGTTGAAGCATCCTACATTATCCTACATATTACATCTGCTCAGTGGTGGTTCCTTGTCACCGATGGACAGGATAGAGGGGTGCCAGTACATTTTGCATAGCAGTAATGCTACATAGCGTCTATGTTTACTTGATGAAAAACCAACCCATTAAGGCTGCCAAGGATTTGCAATTTTCGTGACGCCTCAGAAGCTTTGCCGTGTCGACCTAAAAGCAGACCACCTTCACGCAGAAACCCTTTATTTATTCCAATTAAAAAAACCAATAGTCAATACCAACAAGCAACTACAAACTACAAAAGCGTTTCTGTCACTGAAACGGTGATCTGATTGATTGGAGTCGACTCTCGGATCTGCTCCTGGAGAGGGAAATGAAACGAATCCCCTCAGCGTGTTCCTTCACCACTGAGACGATCACAAGTAGACAGGAAGGAAGATAAATGTGTTAGAACACCCTTGAGTTATTTGTTGTGAAGTATCTTTTTCTTTCGAGACGCTGTGTTTGAGCCGAGAGAGGTGCAAGTGACTTGACCTGGAAACCACTCAGGCTCAACACTGCCATCTTGTGGTGGTCAATTGAAATGTTTAAAATCTGCTCTTGGAGTAAGAGATTAATGAATGATGAAAAGATGAATAATTATAAATCAAATAGGATGACATGCCAATTTATTTCATATCATTTCATTCTCCCATCCCATAATTATTTTTATTCATTTTTTTTCCTTTTTTCCTTATTAAAAAAGCAGATATGAATTCACCCAGAAGCCAGCAGGTATGCAGTTTATTTCTTTCATTTCATTTCATATCAGTTTTGTTGTTGTTTTTTTTGAAGGATACACAAATTTTCATCCACAATATATTATCAATTCTTCATCATTGTCATTCTTCAGCTCAGTATAGTGCCTGTAATGCACATTTTTGCAACACGCATGAGCATCACACTATAGAGTTTTGTTTTTAAACTTCTTCCTTGTTAAATTCTTTTTTAGTTGCAGTTAGTGAACTTGTTATTCTTCTCACTAACCACTAAACCTCGTTTGTCCTTCTCACATGATCTCAGCATGATCACGCGGCTAACCTAACCGATGAGAGGAGCACAACCCCCAAAAAACGAAAAGCACCCCCTCCTCCTATTAGCACTATGCAGGTAATGACCTGTCTGTCACTGTGTTTCATCATCTCTGCTCCTCCACAGCACTTAAAAAACCCCTCTCAGGACTAGTTTAGCTAAAAGAAAAGAAATTACGAATACCAACCAAGACAAGTTTAGTATCTGAGACAATCAAGTAATGGAAGTCTGAGTCACCTGAATTGTGTTGTATAAATATGATGTGTCACTGAACTTTCTGTGGGCTGTAGGACAGTCAAAACTATTTTATTGATTTTATTTTTTTTTATTTTAAGAGTATTTGTATTTCCCTCTGCAAATTCCTCTGATTTCTTTAAAAAGAGAACTTCCCATGTGACTACTAAGCAACATTTCTACACTAATTGTTCATTGAGTTTTGGTTTAACTTAGCTTTGGCAGTAACTGTTTAACTTTAGTGACTAGCCAGGTTCACTAGCCACCTAATTAATATTCAGTAATATGTATTATAGGATTTAAACCAAATGATACAATATCACGCTAGCTAGCCTATTCTATATATACGGTGTTGAACAGAAGCAAAGTTCGTTAGTAAGCTAGCAAACATTGTAAAGCATCAGCCGCAGCATTGAGCTAACACAGGGTTAGCAAATTTAGCTTCCTGTCTGGAATGTGATTTATGAATCAAGTGACCTTTTTTTTGCTGTGCAGAAATGAGAATTATTGGGTGAAATGTACGTAAGGTCAGTAAGGCTAGTGTTCTCGAAAACAATGGCGAAATTTGCATTTAGAAGAGCATTCAAAATGTACGGTCATAAATAAATGATACATAGATTTACAGTTATGATGACATCACATCCCACCCCCCAACTTTATAAAAATCCGTCAAATACGGCTTAGTTCGGCTAGTTATTACAAACGAGCATTACTGTACTGGTCACTTTTGTACAAGCACAATGTCTTTCCCAATAGATGTTTTCTGTCTTCTAACAGCAAGACATTGTACATGGAGAATTGGTTCCTGCATAACATATTAATTATAAAGCAGCTTGATGACAAGCATGGGCAATTAAACGTTACACTACAGCACTGATATTATTGTGAGTCTGTGAGCAGACATTGTCCATGCATTGGGGAAAATAGCGATCATAAATGCGTATAAATTGTATTTATTTATTTTTTTTTTAAAGTCTCTTGTCAGTTTTAACTAACAGGCAACCATATTTTTTAAAACCAGACAAAAAAAATTGTGGGCCATGGTTTTTTTCGAGGGACTTCAGTGAAATAATAGAAAAGAAGATGCAGCCCAAAGTCACGTATTACAAACCGACTTGGCAACTCTGGACTCAACATCTGTCTCCGGCGACTTGTATACAGTGACCTTACACAGCGTGGGAGGAAATGTGAATGGTACAGGACCTAGCCGATTCAGACTGTTCCAATCAAGAGGTTGCGGGTCTTTGTCTGTCTAATTAAACCCCACACCTACTCGATACTGACAGAAAAAAAAATAAAAATCATATGATCAGATTTGTGAATGTTGTATTTTTACATTTGCCTGAAATTTAATTTGGTGTGAGATTGCTTGAGCAAATAGGAGCATGAGACCGAACCTGAAGGCATGAGAGTTGTCAACCGTGGCTAACATTACACAAACATTACTGACCCCGGCTAACATTACTCTAACGTTACCGACCCCGGCTAACGTTACGCTAACATTACCGACCCTGGCTAACATTATGCTAACATTACAGACCCTGGCTACCATTACCAACCCTGGCTAACATTACACTAATTTTACCGACCCTGGCTAACGTTACCGACCCTGGCTAACATTACCGACCCTGGCTAACATTACTCTAACGTTACCGGCCCTGGCTAACATTACTCTAATGTTACCGACCCTGGCTAAAATTACGCTAACATTACCGACCCTGGCTAACATTACTCTAACGTTACCGACCCTGGCTAAAATTACCAACCCTGGCTAACATTACTCTAACTTTACCGACCCTGGCTAAAATTACTCTAACTTTACCGACCCTGGCTAAAATTACTCTAACGTTACCGACCCTGGCTAACATTACCAACCCTGGCTAACATTACTCTAACTTTACCGACCCTGGCTAAAATTACTCTAACTTTACCGACCCTGGCTAAAATTACTCTAACGTTACCGACCCTGGCTAACATTACGCTAACATGACGAACCCTGGCTAACATTAAGTGAGTTTATGCTAATATCTGTGTGAGACAGACTTCCATTACATATTTGTTCAATCCATTATGCTGCTAAAAGAGCAAACATCAGACATTTCCTGACTGATCAGTTGCATTTGGGGTAAAAGGACCTGGTGTGCATTTATTTTATTTCTGGCCAAAGTGTTAGTTTAAAGTAAATGGTCTGTTGACGATGGTGTGTGTAAAATCAAAGATGAACTTTTATTGATCTGAACATCTGAAAAGAAGACTCTATTTCCATCCTGATAGGGCTTTAAATTGATTGTGCAGTAGCTCATATTGCAATATGAGGAGTATGAAGTATTGCATTACCTTGTCAAATTTCTGCACATTTTCAGTCGCTGGATGCCGTGTCTCCACCGTATGTGACCCCGAATGAAACTCCGGTGTCAAGTAAAGGTGACAAGAGGTTCAATTACAAGGTACTAGAACATCACATCACAGGCAATTGCACCATATTGATCCATTTTCATGCTGGACTGAGCACAAATAATTTTTTTTTTGAGTGAACACTTTATTATTATTATTTGTGGTGTTTTTGCAGGAGGAGGAGCTGAGGAGTGTGTCGCTGTTGAGAGAGGAGATCGAGAAGCTCCAGGAAGAGAAGAGCATGCTGCTGGAGACCATTGAAGATCTGAAGCAGATTATGGAGCAGACTGAGCCCAAGGCGAGTACAGCACACCCTTTAATATTCTCTCATGTGGCAGACGCTTTGATCATCAGCCACTCACGCTTTCTGGATCCCATTTTACCAGCTGCATCTGCTGACCTTGGCCAGGTACAGGACCTCGCTGTAGGGAATGTGACTGCAGCAGTACTGTCTCACATCTGTACTGCTTCAGACCTTTTTACGAAACTTCACTACAGTTCACAGAGATAGAAAGTACACAAGAAATTGGACTTCATTTTGCTTAAATACACTCTGTGGCCAAAAGTATGTGGACACCTAACCGTCCCACCACACAATTATCTAGGATGTCTTTGTGTGATGTCGCATTATGATTTCCTGTCACTGGAACTAAGAGGCCCAAACATGTTCCAGCATGGCAGTGCTGCTGTGTACAATGCGAGGTCCATGAAGACGTGGTTTGCCATGGTTGTAGTGGAAGAACTTGAATGTCCCGCATAGAACTCTGACCTCAACTTCAGTGAACATGGAGTGTTTTATTACACTTATACCACAGCAAATCAATTATGGTACAACGACTACAACCTCTCTCTCTCTCTCTCTCTCTCTCTCTCTCTCTCTCTCTCTCTCAGATAATAAGTTTGTCATGTTTGCAAGAAGCCACAAACCATAAACCACTCCGTCCTAAATACTTTCCCGTCTCAGAAAACTCCTTCCGTAAATGTTCCACATTAACCCGTTTCTATTGATCGTCTGCAATACTGTGAATAAGCTGCGCTGCTATATTTCAAATGTGTTTATACCGATGTGTATGAACACCACAGACAGAGGTGCTAATTAAAAGCCTTCTGCCTTTAATTATGGGATTCTGACAGTCCTGACCAATCGTTTGTTCTTTCTCTCTTTCGCTCCCGAGTGTTAGTGACTTTGAACGTCGACTCAGGGAATTCTCCTGTCTTTAATAAGGCCGTTGTCACTGTGCCATGGGATCTCAAAGTCCATTTCTCTAAGCAAGAGATTTGGGCACTGTGATGAATTAAATAAATAAATAAATAAATCGGTGCTCAGGCATGTCGTATGCTTTTATAGAAATGTATTGAGATTTTTATTTCTTGACCACAAACCTAATAAAAAGGTCTTTGAAAGTAAGCCCTGTTTGCATTCCTGTGTTGAGGCAGACTGACCGCTGTGAAAATTCAGCATTGCTTGCAGCCCTTCAAGCCAAGGTGGCCTCACTCTCATTGGAGAACCAGCAGCTTGCCCAGATCATCAAGGTAATGATTTGACTTCATCAGTACCTTTTACTGCACAGGTAGTCAATCGGGTAAGACCGGTCCAGTGTCTGAAATGTCCTCCTTTAGTTTTGCACTCAAACTACAATGCTTGTACAGTGTCACTAAGAAGTACATACAGTTATGTAATTGAAAATAATTCTGTTTCCATATTTTGTGGTATGACTAGGTTTTTTTTCCCTCCTCTGTCACTTTGTCCTCCACTAATAGCGAGACCTGCGGATGTGGTTTCTGACACTGAGAGACACTGAACAACCTGTGACAAGAGTGTGATGATTAATAGATTGCACAATTCAAAACTGGCAGCTGTAAAGTTTCATTACCTGTTAGCTAGATTAGTCTCATAGCTACAGTGCAACACTAAAGAAGCAACCAAACTTGGCTAAACAATAAGGAACATTTTTGTGTGTAATTATTATTTTTTATTTTTTGCTTTGGTGAAATCTGGAAGATTAACTTGCATTATTTTGTGTGCTGTAATTATTATTGTTTCTTGAACCATGCATGTGCTATAATTGTTTCTGTCGGGATTTAAATCATTCATGAATTTTAAATTTTTTTGCGGTATTACTGAGCATTTACATATTATAAACTTCTATCGATAGCAACAGAGATTCTTGGTTGAATATGAATTCTTTTGCCAACTGGATTTGCACCAAAGCAGTAATAAATGCAACTTTTAAGGATGCGTACTGTATTTTAAGTTTATAGTACTTGTATAATGTTTTTCCGAATAGAAGCGTCCACCTCCTCAAGGTGAAGAAGGCCAGGAGGACTCGCGTCCAAACAGTATCGACTCCAACGCATCATGCCACTCTACCCATGCTGAATTTGAGCTCTCCAGTGAGCAGGAGCTCTCTGATGTCTCAGCTTTTAAGCATGAAGGAGCGAGTATGCCCAAGAAAGTGATGTATGAGGAAGAAATCACACTGCTTAGGGATGCGCTGCAGAGCCTGCAAGTTGAACTGGATGAGTTAAGATTGGAAAACCGCTCCCTGCAGGCCAGAGTCGAGCTCAGCTCTCATACAGGGCAAATTAGAAATGAAGGACCGTCAGAAAGCACTGCCGAGCTTAAGGCCAAGCTGGCAGACATGCAGAGAAAGTACCAGGATGTGGTTTTGGAGCTGGGAACCCTCCAGGTGGAGAGGGCAAGAGTGGTACCTACAGGATCTCGCAACCAAGATGATCAAGTAGTACAAAAGTTTCAGTTTTTGAAAGGCTGTCTTGAGCAAGAGGTTAAAGATCTG
Organism: Prietella phreatophila; assembly: GCA_025728095.1. Classification (NCBI taxonomy): domain Eukaryota; kingdom Metazoa; phylum Chordata; class Actinopteri; order Siluriformes; family Ictaluridae; genus Prietella; species Prietella phreatophila. The sequence goes on from JAOUWY010000035.1 coordinate 19,884,153, forward strand.
AAGACAAAGCTGGCCAAGGTGCAGGAAGAGAAGATGCACGATGCTCAGTTGATAAAAGACTTGGAGGCTCGTCTCCATTGTGCGAGTCATCAGGTTATAGAGGACGAGTGCCGAGAACTGAAAAACTCCTACAGCATCCTGGCGGAGAACATCAACCAGGAGAAGGCTCTGTTGATTGAGAAGTATGAAGAGGCTCAAGACGAGATCAAGTTGCTTCAGGAAGCCCTGCGTGGCACCGTGCCTGTCGAGGCTGCCGCTAAAGACTTTGATGAGATGAAAGCCGAGATGGGCGGGGTTACTGAAGGACTCCAGAAGCGGCTGTTGGAGCTCTCAAAATCCTACAGCGAGGCGAAAAACGAACTTGCCGAAGCCCAGAGCCTGCTCCAGGCCAAAACCTTGGAGATCAAGCAGCTCTCACAGGCAGTGTGTTTGACTAAAGAGCAGCATGAGATAAACTTGCAAGAGCTGACGCTTAAGATGAAGGATGTGCAGAATTCCTCAAAGGACACCGAAGTCAAGTATCAGTCAGCACTGAAAGAGATTTCACAACTCAAACAGGATGCGGAAATTCAGGCCAAGTCCTCAGTGAGCATTGCAGACCACACTCAGGTTGTGGCCTCATTAGGAAACGCGATCAAGAACTTAGAATCCGATGTGCACGTCCTTAAGCAACAGCTCACGCAGAAGACCTCACAGCTGGAAGCCTTACAAAACCGACCTACTGTGGAGAAGGACACGACTTCAAATGATTGTGTTTCCAAAGTGGAACATGAGCAAATGAGAGAGTCCCTGCAGCGGGAGATCAATCACCTCACCCAGCTTCTTCAGGATGCTCTGAGGAAGCAGGATGAGGTGGCACTAGAGGTGACTGCTGCCTGGCAGGAGGTGAAGGATGGCAAGAGCGAGAAGGATGCAGCGCAGAAGCTTGTTGTAGCGAGAGAGCAGGAGAATAACGCGCTGAGCGGGAAGTGCAGAGAGGCCCAGGAAGCCATCACGCAGCTTAAAAAGCAGGTGGAAAATCATGTGAACTCCGAAAGAGAGAAGAATAAAAAGGTAAATGCAGACAATCATCTGCTAGTTATGATTTCAGTTTTTATGCTTCATTCCTGCTTTATTTCCCCATTTCAGGCTCTTTTCAAGATTCTTTCGGTTTTTATTGACTATTTCTCTTTCCAAAATATGTTATGCCTTCTGATTTTAGTTTTCTCTAATTCAGTTTTCTCATGTTCTTTCTTTACGATTTATATTTCTATGTTATTATTTTATTATTGCTGCTCATATTCCTACTTCAGTTAATATTATGTCTTTTAATGTCTTCTTCATTTCCTTGTGGAAAGTACTTGGAGTATTTAATGCAATAAAGGTGCTATGCACATAGATGATGATGATGATGATTTCTAGCAGGAATAGGCTTCCCTTTAGAATGAATCATCTTTACGATTGGTGTCATTCATCAACTCACAATCGCTCTCTCAGCAGCGCTTTAAATTTAGTCACGTATAAAATAAATAAATAGACCTGTGTAAGCTGTGTGGTCACACAGACTCGAACCTTAACCTAAGCTAAAACCATTAGCTTTTTAAAGTAATTACTCCGTGTCATTTCTTGGATCTTGCCTGTATGCACAAAATAGCAGGCAAGAAACTTTAATGTTTATAACATATTTAGAAATTAAGTGCTCAATGCATTTCTTTCAGAATTAGATAAAAAGTGTTGGCTCTGCTTATGCATTGGTTTTCATTTTAAAAATACGAGTCTCAAGCCAATAGGCCTCATTTATGAAGCTGGATACAAACGGACTTGTGTGTAAATCGTTAGTATGAGCATTTACAATTGTTTACAATGAACACAAACTTGATATTTATGTAAATTCCGTACATTCTAAAAAATGTTTGTATCCTTAGTCTTCTCATGCATTAGAAGACTAATGTGAACCGTGACTCGATCGACATCAATTCATGTAATTAGCATGGATTACTGCACATTGAGATCTGGAACTGTTGAGGTTAAAGTGCTTATTTTTATTATGTTTAAAGCATTTACAGTGCCCTCCATTAATACTGGCACCCTTGGTAAATATGAGCAAAGCAGGCTGTGAAAAATTTGTCTTTATTGTTTAACCTTTCGATCTTTTGTTTAAAAAAAAAAAAAGACAAAACACTGTTTTTCAGGCTTTAACCCAATCGTTCATTTTGAGTAAGAAAACTTCCCTCTTTGCTTTTCAGGCTTTACCCTGAGTGATGGTTTTGTTCTCACAGATGTCTGTTCACTTGAACTTGTGTCACAACATGCAAATCAGCTTGGCCATGCACACACTTTGTAAATTACGGGTTTGTGCAAACGTTTACGCATAAATTTTCTAAATGATTACTAAATGAGGCCCAATGTTGGTATCATTTCTCTCACTCAGATCAAAACTGGAACATGTTCAGCTCAGTTCACTAACAGGACAAACACTAAACTAGACTACACCACTAGAGGCTGCTAAACTTTATTTCCTGCTCATTTGTAGTGTATGTTTGCTGTTATTTAAGATCGATGATCTGTCAAAAGAGGTGGGGAAGTTGAAGGACGCCCTGAACAGCTTGTCCCAGCTCTCATACACAACAAGCAGCCCGAAAAGCAGACAGCAGAGCCAGCAGGTCGATTCTCTCCAACAGCAGATCAAGCAGCTTCAGTACCAACTGACTGTGAGTTAAAGGCTTCTCTTACTTTCATCACCTCTTCTTTTTCTATTGAAACACCCAGAGAATTCAGTTTAAAAGTAAATGTTTGTATGATACACATCCGCAAAAAGGGGATATGTACATTTAAATTTGACAAAATGCAACTTAAACAACAGCAGAACTCATCTGAGAGCCATCCCTAATGGGTGTGGCCTAATAATTTAGTAAGCACGCTTGATTGACAGCTCTCTGTCTGAGTAACTAGCCATTTGTGCCATTCGAGCAACTAAACACAAAGGCACATGTGGCAAGAATCAGGATTGTTCAATTTCAACGTCGCAGGTTATCCAATTATAAAACCATAAACACAACCAAATGAAAACATTCGGTAGTCTGTCCACTTTTCAATCAAAACAATCACTCCATCATAGCACAAATGTAGGGTCATAAACACTACAAACATTAACCCACTTACCCCGTATGGCCAAAAAACCGGCCTGCCTATCTTTGATCTATTCCCGTAAGGACGATATACCGGCTTGGTCGTCCATGCCAAATCCCCGTAAGGCCGATATAGAGGATTTACAGTGTAAATGTTATCCCCGTAAGGCCGGTATACCGGCATTACTCTGCTATGATTCCTTACTTATTTAATTATTATTTTTTGACCCGGAAGGTTGATGACGTCACGATGAGATTGTTATTACGCCGTCATTACGATGAAGTACCAATCGTGAATATTGGTGTAATAGTAGAAGTGAACTAAAAATGCCAAAGCAAAAAGCTAATCGTGTTCCAGCTAAAATTACACCTACAGTGAACACAGGTACATCTAAAATAGTGAACAAAAGAAAAAACATACACAGTTACACAGGCGAGAGCAAGGATTCTAGATAGTGACAGCAGTGAAAGTTCAGGCGATGTTGAAACCGAAACTGATAGTGACCCAAACTCTCCTGATTCAGGCCCTGATCGGTCTTCATCTTCAGCATCAACCAGTGCACCTGACACTGCAGGGGTTTGGAGTAATAACGGGACAGTTTCTGTGCATTCGTGAAAACACAACCTGCTGGTCTGATTATCACCAGAAACTTGACTTTTGGCACTAAAGTACATGTATTTATTTATTTATTATTTACTTGAATTTATTCAAAGGCATTGACCACGCGGATGCTCATATGGTAATTCTAAATGAGTATAAGGATTTTTGCGAGCATTTTTCGTCATTTCTCTAGTTAAGGATTGTGCTCTAAGTGGAGTAAAAAGACTGAACTGCTTCATTTTCTAAGTAATATTACACAAATACATTATTCTAAGTTGTTTCAAGACCTAAAAATGTTCAAATTAAAATGTTGATTTTGGGGGCAATTTTGGCCCGGGATATCAGTGTTGGCGTGCTGTTTCTATGGGGAATATAGGGTTGTGGGACATAATACTGTGGGAACTTAGGGGTAAGAGGGTTAAGGAACAATAAACCAACTCTGGGATTAACCAAAACATCATAGTTTTATGATCGAGAACTTCTCAGGTGGCTTTATGAACAAAGATCAAAATGGGTCATGGTTACATCTCATAAGTAATGTATTTCAGTTTCTTTATGTACTTGCATAAGAATACCTTAAAATGTAAAGAAATGAAGTCAATTTAAATTAACTTTAAAAAAAAAAAAACAATCAGAACATGCCTCAAAAAGTGATAGAATATTTATACAAAAATACCCCATTACAGAGCATCAAATGGGTTTAAATAACTAGTGCGGCCCTGGGTAATAACTGGGTAATACATTTAAAAATTCGGCTTTTTTTATGTTCTACTGACCTCATTTATATAAAATAATGAGTATTGGTTAAAATTGTGATTAGTTATTTGTATCATCATAATCAAATGGTTAATCGATATTGATGCTTTAATTATATTTCAACTTTATTACATTCCTTTTTGGCATTTGTGTTTTAAAACAGGAGGCTAAAAAGAGGCACCATGAAATTGTTTCCGTGTACAGAATGCACCTCCTCTATGCTGTTCAGGTTTGTACTTCTTTCACTCCTCTTTTAAAGGAGCAGTTTGGCCAAAAATTAATTTAACACAATTTTATACTTTACTTATAATGTAACAAAGCCGGGACATGTCTAAAGCTTACTTCTTTTGTACTGGACCCATTACTTTTGTATTGGAGCTATAAGGTAGCTAACATGTCAAGGATTTTTTTATTGTTGCCAGTGTAGCATAAAAATATTACACAGGTACCTCACAATACATTGTTTGAATCATTATTTTATCATCTGTATCACATTGTTGTTAATGTTAGGCATGCTATGCTCTACTAGTGGTTGAGATGCTAGTGTCTATGTACAGTCAAGTGCAAGTTTGCATCCCTCATGGATTTTGAAAGGGAATATTTCCAGCCACTTACAATTCATCTAAAAAAAAAAAAAGATGCTAGTCAACACTTGAGATGCTTATCAATGTTGGAGATGCTAGTCAAAGTTTTAGATGCTAATCAACGTTGCAGACTCTAGTCAATGTTCGGGATGCTAGTAAAAGTTGGAGATGTTAGTTTATATGTACATGGCATCCCTCATTGTTTTTTGAAAGTGAAATTGATCAATTTTACAATATACCTACAAATAATGCTAGTCAAAAAATTCTAGTCGCTTATCATAGTATGGTCTGGAGTGACGTTAAAACTATGTGCTGAGGAAGAAAGATGGTGCTATGAAGGTTTTTTAGCTCTGCAATGGTGGTGTTTTTTTTTCTTTTTTTTGCTATATAGTGTCTGAAACCTCATCAGCAAGTCTGTTTGAGATACTGTACAGATTTACACATGCGTGTTTAGTGCACGATGCTAAAGTGTAGGCTGTTAGCTTTCGTTACTTGTTAGCTACATTAGCCTCATGGCACCAGGGCAAAACTAAAGAAGCAAAAATTGAACATCAAACATTGTCTGCATTTGAACTAATCTGGAAAACAAACTACTTCAATTTGGTCTAGTTTTAAAAAATAAACAAATTAATGAAGCAGTGAGCCAGGTCATTACTCAGTTTTAACAATAACCTTTTTGTACATTTCAGGGTCAGATGGATGAAGATGTACAAAAGGCCCTGAAACAAATTCTGGTTATGTGTAAAGTACCATCGGAAGACAAATAATGGCGCTGATGCGTACCTCCAGAGCCTGCCTAAATAACAATGGTATAAGGAAACTTGCACTTGTATTGAGAATTTGTCTGGATTAAAAGGAGTTGTTATTTTGTATTAGCAAGCACTTGGTTAAAAAGTATCAGACAATCAATTAAAAAATGAAGCATTGATATTACGCTTATGAGTACATAGTATACATGTTATGTTGTAATTGGAATTATTTTGGTGTGCTTTAAAACATTTTGAATCAGAAACTTTCAGCACAGTGCAAGTTTTGCTACTTGCTTCTGCATACTTGTGGTGTTTACGTTACATTTGAAATACAACAGAGAACTGAAATGTAGATGAAATGCTACACCATGAAAAGGGTGGAGCTTAAGTTACATTTAATCGGCTAGTGATATCACCATTTATCAATTTCACTTGCGTACCTTAACGTTCACATAAATGACCGTTTCTTTACACAAGATATAGGATAGCAACATTTAGCAAAGCTAACCCACTGCCAGCTATCCAGTTATCTAACATTATACTTGCAGGCTAACTAACTAATAAAAAGTTGCAATTGTTTATTTAAAATAAGTAGCAACATTTGATTGGTAGCTAAACTATTGTGGTGATGTCACACAATCAAGTTTGTGATTGGCTGATTTACATTTTATGTAAGCTCCACCCATTTATTTATTTATTTTTTTGGCAAAATCCGCATGAGCGAGTTCTAGAAAATTATACTTATGTATAATTGCCCAGTGCCCAATTATAAATGCCCAGTGGCATTCCTTCCTTTATTCGATATAATGCAAATTTGCCGATAATGAAGTCATGAATTATCTGTACAGAGCTAGTGTTGGAGCTAGCATCTCAGCAGTGCCATCAGGTGCAGAGTAAAGAAAAAGTGACTTGATAGTGAGACAACAACAACACATATGTACAATACTACGTGTCCTCTCTCATAACCATGGTAGAAATCTTCATAAAAGTTACATGGATTGTTCCAGAAACATGAAAACACTAAATCTGCTTGCTAGTTGATGTTCGCTACCAAAATGAAGAGGGAACACTAACATTAACTTGCTAGTCAACAAATTAAGAGTCCACTTAATGTTATTGTGAAACAATGGAACTTCTGCACATTTATTCAGTGTGCATGTTCTTGACCATGAGTTTTTGGTCTGGACAAATCAAAGCTAATATCCAACATCAACATCAGCTCTCCAAATTACTTCGTACACATCGGACATTAGCAGAACCTACTTAGCTGTTCAGACATATTAATTTTGCCTAGCTACTAACAATAACTGTATAACTAAAAAGAGCTGACAACAGCTATACGACTAATATGAGCTAAGCTGGCAGGTTTTTAGGAGGATTTTTTAAATCTTATATAAATGATCATAATCTTCATTGCTAGTGCTAGACAGCTAGCTAATTTGACAGGATTTCTGACAGGATATTTAAGTCCTATTCATAAATGTTCGTGATCTTCACTGCAAACAATAGCTACATATATCTAACATCAGCTAACCTGACAGGATTTTAAAATAATATCTTTATAAGCGTCCATAACCTTTACTGCTGATGGTTGATGTGACTAATATTGGATAACGTGACAATATTAAAAAAAAATAAACAACAAAAAAAAACTTTGCATGCAAACAAATCTACACTACAATATCAAAATACACTATACAGTATGGATTCAAAGGCATGCTCACTCATATGATTTATCATAGTTACTTAATGTTAGCTAAACCTGTACGCTGCCTCTAGCATTGGCAATATTGGTTCATTGTAAGTCAGATTTTTGCGGCAAATGAACTTTATGCCAGAGTGCTGATGTATTTGTTAGATAACAACAATAAGATCTCCTTCTCTCACTTTATTTTTGGCTGAGTTAAATCTAAAGTCGAATAAACTGGCTGTGTGGAGTTTTTGGGCTCCACTCTCGATTCCCAGTGGCATAAATTGAAGAATTTAAGATGCGACAGTATTTTGGGTTGATGACCTGCTAGATAAATAGAAAGGAATTGGGTAGCTAGATTAGTTTAGACTGTTGTCTAGTAAACCACACAGTATGCTAAAAAGTTAGTGATCGTACATATTCAGGATCCTGTTTTGCAGTTTAGCTAGCTAATTAACAAGCTGACAATTGTGCTACGGTATGCGGTTTACTCGCAGCAGGCTGTGTGCAGGAAAATAGATTTATATGATGCTAGCAGATGTATTTGGCAGAACGTTGCTTAGGGTTGCGAGAGGCTTTAGCACCTGTAAAGCTTTGAGAGAAATGCCCATGGAACATATGCACTTTCCAGGCACAGCAGTTTCTTTCTCCAGTCCTGTTTTGAATGCCAGCTGGAGTCCCTGCTGTAACCAGGACATAAAAAGATTGTGTCCATGTGCCTATGCTAATTCGTAAGGTCTGTTAGGAAGTGCTGTTTGTCCTGTCACACTTATTTAAACCAGACTTAACAGTAGCTGCATGGGGGGGTGTTAAAGTCCTCACAGCTCCCTGTGATCAGAAATTTCAGTAAGTTAAAATTCAGGACTGGTACTCACCCACTGTCAAGCCCTTAAGCAAGACCCTACACTGCCAATATTAAGGCAATATGACCAGAAGTTTAGTTAGTTATGTAATATGTAAAATGGGCGGTTGTGGCTCAGGTTGTAGAGCGGGTTGTCCACTACTCTTAGGGTTTGTGGTTCGATTCCCGGCCCGCATGACTCCTCATACCGAAGTGTCCTTGGGCAAGACACTGAACGCCAAGTTGCTCCCGATGGCAAGTTAGCTCCTTGCATGGCAGCTCTGCTACCATTGGTGTGTGTGGTGTGTGAATGGGTGAATGAGACGCAGTGTAAAGTGCTTTGGATAAAAGTGCTATATAAGTGCGCCATTCATCATTTAATATTAGCTGGCTAACGGAGTCTCAGTTTATTGTAAGACATGTTATGTAAACATAATTCTTATAAGTGTAGTCACTATTATCACAAATACGATGCTACTAGAAATGGTTACAGATAGTATTTCATATAGAAGTCATTTTTAAACTAGGGGATGAATGTTGAGTGCGGTTATGTGCAATAAAAGTGATTGTGTTAGGCATTGAAAAGAGGATAACCTCTGTCATATATACCAATCAGCCATAGCATTAAAACCACCTGCCTAATATTGTGTAAGTCCTACTTGTGCCACCAAAACAGCTCTGACCCATCAAAGCATGGACTCCTGAAGACTCTGAAGATGTGATGTGGTATCTGGCACCAAGACATTAGAAGCGGATCCTTTAAGTGCTGCAAGTTGTGAGGTGGAGTCTCCATGCATCAGGCTTGTTTGTTTGTTCAGTACATCCCACAGATGCTCGGTCGGACTGAGATCTGGGAATTTGGAGACCGAGCCAACACCTTAAACCCTTAATCTCAAGTTCCTCAAACCATTCCTGAACAATTTTTGCAGTGTCTCAAGGTGCATTATCCTGCTGAAAGAAGCCACTGCCATTTGGGAATACCGTTGCTATGGAGGTAGTACATTTCAAAGTAACATCCACATGAATGCCAGGACAGAAATTTTCCCATCGCCAGCATATCACGATCCCAACACATTTCCCAACACAACAATTTTGAGAACTGACTGTTCACATGCTGCCTAATATATCCCATCCTTGACATGTGCCATTGTAACTACATAATCAGAGTTTTTAATTAGTTGTCAGTAGTTTTAATGTTATGGCTGATTGCTGTAACGTGTGCTGTTAATGTTTTGTAGCTTATCCAGAAAGACTTATTAGTGAGGAAGAGGACAATCCAAGCACAACGCTAAGCAGCAGAGTGTTTGGAGTGTGACAGCAGCAGTCCTGGGATTTAAACTCGCAACCTTGTTACTAGCATAGAACTTCAACTGCTGAACCACCACTGTTCAGCATTACAGACATCTTTAAGAAAAAGTTGCTGTATTTATTTTCTGGTTCTGGGGCCTGCAGTCCTTCTGCTCTGCCTGTGGGGGTTTATTTCCCCTGCTCTACACACATACACACCCTAACTCCAGTCTGACTTCAGGGCCTGTTCATTAACTAATTAGTAGGATGAGGTGTGTGAAAACATAGAAAATGCCAAATTATCTGGGCAGGAGGTCTGTAGGTCTTCACATTGTTTTCTTTTCCATCCAAGTCATCCTTCAGAAGTGGCAGGGTACATAGTACAAAACTGATTCGAAGACAATACTTTTTGTGTTTGAATTTTTTTGTTCAGCTTTTGTATTGTTTTTGAAATTGGCCTGGCATGGTAATAAACTGTTATGATTTTTTTCATGTGTGTTCGATGCAGAAATTGTTTGTGTGTGTGTGTGTGTGTGTGTGTGTGTGTGTGTGTGTGTGTGTGTGTGTCCGGGTAACGTTCACTGATCTTGATTTTGACTGTGGCATGATTGTTGGTGTCAGACGGAGATGCGTTGAGTATTTCACTACCTGCTGATCTTGTGGGATCTTCTCACACTTAGAATGGTGCAATAAAGAAAAAAACATCTTGGCATCAACAGCATGAATCCATGATCCCAAGCCGTCTTGTGTGAACAGTCCACGCTGGTGGAGGTGGTGTAATAGTTTGATAAATATTTTCTTAGCATGTTAATACCAAAAAATGAATGCATGAATGCTACAACCCATTTGAGTGTTGGTGCTGACCATGTGCATCCCTTCATGATCACAATTTACCCATCTTCTACTGACTACTTCTAGCATCATGTTACAAAGCAAAAGTTGTCTAAAAATGGTTAATGAATGTGACAATGAGTTCAGTGTTCTACAGTGGCCTTCCCAGTCTGATCTTAATTCAAGAGAACACCATTAGCATGTGGAAGAACAGGAGATTTACAGCATAAAAGAACACCACAAAAATTTGCAGGAATTGTGTGATGCAATCATGTCAACATGGACCAGAATCTCAGTAGCCCAGTATTAGTATAGTGTTACTAATAAAGTGTTCAGTAAGTGAATGTTGTAAAGAATTAATATACAGCTCCCTCTTCTAATATTGGCACTCTTGGTAAATATGAGCAAAAAGGCTGTGAGCATTTGTATTTATTGTTTAACCTTTTTTATCTTTTGTTTAAAAAAAAAAAAAAACCCACAAAAATATTCTGCTCTGATGGATATTGAACAATTGCAAACAAATCACATGTTCAATAGATCAAAAGGTTAAACAATAAAGACAAATTTTCCACAGCCTTTTTGCTCATTTACCAGTAGTGCCAATATTAATGGAGGGAACCCTATATGTAGTTTTACTCTCAGTGGCTCCTGACTTTTCAGACAACTTGAAATATTACTACACTATATGTTGATGATTTTATTTTTATTTATTTAATTTTTAAATAATCATTTAGGCCCAAAATCAAAACTTTTACAGGTGCATCTCAAACTTAAAACGTATTACAGTTGCACGTGTTTACCATTTCCAAGCTAATTTAGAACAATTAATGTTATGCTTTTCAAATTATAATAATTTCATCCAAACTGATCACATGCTAAACCTATTTTTTATATTGAAAATTATTCATTATGGATAAATATTGCTTTCACTTTTACTACCCTGTTGTCTCATTTGTTTACAGTTAAATGCCTGTAAGCGAGGATTAAAGTACAAAAGTGAAAAATTTGTGTATATTAAATCAACATCGAATGTAAAACTACATACACAATCGCATCTTTTTTTTTTTTTAAATAATCAGTTTTGATTTTATTAAAATGTCATCTAAATTAACGCATCAGGTCATGTTTTCCATTTAGTGGCTTTGTGTTGAAAGATTCTATGTAGAGCCCATTGAGAAAGTGAAGAACTGTGCTTAATTAGAACTAATAAACTCCAGCTTTCTGTTTCTATTTTCTATCTAATCTAAAAGTTTGCCAAATGAGGCCCAAGCGTGTTTCTGATATTGTTTTTTTTTATATTTTAGGATTTCTGCAAATGTTACAAATGGCGTTTATCTGAAAGGATGTGCATCAAGATATGTTTATTTCAATTATTTAATTAGTTTTAAATGGTAGTAATTTCCTGGGGTTCAGTGCTTCTCTCTGTTACCTGTGTGATAATTCTGCAATACTCATAGTCAGACCTTCTCCAACTAAGTCTTTCCAGGAAGACCAATTACCGCAATAGGACCCATGTGTTTGCCTGTAGCCCAAGGCGATGGACCATCAATAAATGATGAATAGCAGCAAGTCAAGGCTCCAGCAGCTCAGGCCTGAAGTGCTTTTCATATCTCCTAATACACTGCTCATGGATTCTTTTAGGCAGTGCTTAAGGAGAAATTGTAACATTTGCCAGTTTCGACCTGAGTGTCATTTCCTTTCAGTTAGTAAAGAGTGGCACAGCTGTGCCTTCAGGCTCATACTGACCTGTCGTGTTCACTATGCATGTGTAGAAATCCACAAATTGGCCTGTTTTCTACTCAGATGTGGTGCCAAGCTGAATTCCCAGTAAGGTCAGCTTTATACTTCAGTTGCCAGTAGCGTGGTTTACAGGTTCAGACCATCTGCTCCAGCCAAAAACCAGGCAATCTAATCGGATCTGCTCATACTGAGATGTTTGTAGCATGCTTGACTTCGTGTCAGGTCCAAAACTGAAATAGCTCTATTTTATTATTCCTTTTTTTTTTAATATATAAATGTAGGTGGAATTATGGAATCATTTAAGTACGTAATCTAACACTGAGTTTTAGTTTTATAATAAATGTCACATTTTTTTTCTTTGAACAAAAATGATCTTGAACACTATTAAAGACTTTTCTTCAACACCACCACAAAACAAATAATATTAGAGACATGTTTTGAAGTAGCCCTTTATTGTTCCTTGTTAATAAAGCATATGAATGTGTTCGTATGACTTGAATGTAAAACATTCTAAATAAGGATTTTTTAAAGTAAAATTCGATTTTTAATCATTAATGATTTCATTAGTTTATAAACATTTATTTCCAGAACATAAATTGTGTTAAATTGTATATCTGAGGACTGAAAACAAAAGGCTGTCGTTTAATTTTTATTATATAGAATACTTTTCCATCCAGAGGCCAATCTTTTTCTTACATGCAGTTATAATATGCATACATATTCCGATGCCATGCATATTAATCTTACCACTCTGTTGGCTTTGAATGACAATTGACCTCAAATATAAAACCACAAAGACATTCTTCAGAACCCTAACCTTTCTTTCTTTATTCTTTCTTTCTTTCTTTTACATTTGCGTATTTTGTTTTGGAATAAATTTCACACGTTTCTTTTGTGTGTGTGTGTGTGTGTGTGTGTGTGTGTGTGTGTGTGTGTATGAGTGTGTGCGCAGCGAATGTGTGTGCAGTGTGAGTGTGTGCAGTGTGAGTGTGTGTGTGTGTGTGTGTGTGCAGTGTGTGTTTGTTTGTGAGTGTGTGTGTGTGTGTGTGTGTGTGCAGTGTGAGTCTGTGTGTGTGTAGTGTGTGTAGTGCATGTGTGTGTGTGTGAGTGT
>JAOUWY010000035.1:19910600-19922476 GCA_025728095.1 Prietella phreatophila
CTTCTCTGGCTTTACAGACAACCCTGTGGTTAGTGCAACTCTAAAAATTTGGTACCAGTTCAGGAAGAATTTTAAATTTGTTTCCTGCCTTAGTAATCTGCCCTAGCTCCATTACTGAAAAATCACTCATTTCAACCTGCATCATCTGACCCCACATTCACTATCTGGCATGGCAAAGGTCTCAAAACTTTCAAAGATCTCTATAAGGATGGGACTTTTCGTAGTTTTGCAGATCTGTCGAGCGAATTTCAGCTTCCACCGTCGCATCTTTTTCGTTATTTCCAAGTTAGACACTGCGCAAAATCATTTCCTACTTTTCCCTAGTCACCCCCAAACCAACTATGGGATGATTTTCTCTCATCTGATCCTCTTCAGGAATCTTGTATTTTATCCTACGACAGCTCACCTATCATTAAAATCAAGGTTGCTTGGGAGGGCGTATTGGGGTTGACCCTACATGAAGCCTGGTGGGACGGTGCCCTTAGCAAGATCCACGCAAGCGCAGTTTGTGCTCGTCTTTCTTTGATACAGTTCAAGGTATTACACAGGATTCATTTCTCCAAAACACGTCTGTCACAGATTTATCCCACTGTCATTGACCGCTGTGATAAATGTCATGCATCTCCCGGCAATCTCACTCACATGTTCTACTCCTGCCCGTTGTTATTCTCCTTCTGGCAGAAGTATTTCGATAGCATCTCAGAAATACTGCCCATTACTGTTAAACCCTCTCCCCATATTGCCATATATGGGTATCCGGAGGACTATAACAGATACAATTCAACCCAATTAGATCTCTTCACGTTCACTTCCTTGTTAGCAAGATGGCGCCTTCTTTTCCATTGGAAATCCACGAAGCGTCCCTCTAGCACTAAAATTGGAAAAGATTAGCTACTCTCTCGGTGCCGATTCTGACAAGTTTCACAGAAAGTGGCAGCCTTTCTTAGTTTTCTTCAAATCTCTGCCATCTTTGCCTTCTGATTGAGAGAATACCCACCCCCTTATTTTTTTTAATTAGTTTATTTATTTATTTTGTTTATTTTTATTTATTTATTTTTTAATCATTTATTTTTATTATTTATTTATTTTTTTTCTATTTGATGTGTATGGACGTATGCATGTGTGTTCTAACTAGTACAAAAAAAAAATGAGGGTTGGCTCCCAATTTATTTAGTCACTGAGATCGACGAGATAATTTCTGTGCCTTTTTTTCTTTCTCCTCTTATACTTGGGTCTCAGTGTACTAAAGTCTGTTTGTTTGTTTGTTTGTTTTTCCAATGTGCCATCTCTTCCAATAAAAATATATTTAAAAAAATAAAAAATGAGCACAGTAATATATACTTGTGATTTGTAGATACACTACTGTCTGAGCTGCTGTTATAGAAAATTAATCAGCACCTTCTGACTAATCAGACTCTAGAATCGAACAGCACTGTATTATAGTCAATTGCTTTTTTTATTCTAATTTAATCAGATTTGAAAGTAGTTTCATCTCATTACAACATGAGTATTACACTTCATACACAAGACGTCAACTAAATACAAAAAAAGAACCGTATTGGAACACAAGTCAAATTATGCCAGGAGTAAAATGGACCACTAACTGCATCTCTCTGTGTAACCCAGTGTGGTCAGGTCAGGCTGATCCAATAAAACGAAAAAAACATCCATGAGTGTTTTGTCATGTCAGTCAGTGTGCTCTTGGAATGCACCTAATTTCTCTCATGGAAAACTGATCCCACTGTCTCTCATAAACCTTTTTAGTATAATTCACTCCCTTGCAGTGCCAAGCATCAGATAGTCTCCTCCCAATTTCATGGTGACCGCAGTGTTGGCAGCCATAGATACTGCTAGATGTATTTTATGGTCTTTGGTGGGCGTGAGGGTTACTCTTAAGACAACTAAGTCTATCTATCAATTTATTTATATATACACTTGTGATGCAACAAATACAAATACATTATTGAGAATGAACAGATCCTTTATTAGATACATAATTTGTTGAGGCGCACTATTAGTTTTTTTTTTTTTATTTGTTTTTGTTTTTTAAAAGATTTATAGAAATGTTCACAGGTATCTGACTGAGACATCAGGACTGGGATCACACAGAATGAAGAAAGACCATGTTCCTTAACACATACATGAGTCGCTGTGCAATTCAGTTCAATTACATTTTATTTATATAGTACTTTTGACGATGAACATTATCACAAACTAGCTTGACAGAAATCAGATTTTGATTTAGATCCCTAATGTGTCTGTTAGACTATTTGATATGGGATAAAATCGCACCTTTAATATCTATATACCGTGTTGATATTTCTGTAAAGCTGCTTTGAGACAATGTCTATTGTAAAAAGTGCTATACAAATCAAATTTAATTTAATTTAATTTGGTAACTGTTTTTTGTTTTTTGTTTTTGAAAGAAAAGCATCTACCCCCTGCTTTAGTCTTCATTATTTTATGTACTAATAAAGAACCTGCACTTAAAGAACCTTTTGAGGCTACTACTTTGTTTATACTTTTGGAAATGCAACCAAGCACAACTTCCTGTTGAGGCCATATCCACTTCTGGTTTAAATCAGAGTTCAGATACAGATACACATATTTAGAGCACTAAACATACAGATACATATAGTGGCATTATGTTACACTCCTAATATACAAAGTATATGCATACATTGCTGATCAAAAGATTTTGGACAGCCCCTCTTGCCCAAAAAGTTTCTAAGTCACCACAGAATTGTGTAAGATATTCTCAGTGCTGTGTATAATGGAACAGCTCACTCTAGTCACCCTACCATAACCCTGGTCTGATGAAATCAGACTGGTTTGTGGTATAACATCATGTTCAACCAGCTCCACAAACCACACCACAACATAGTACCACAGAGGAACATCTGGCCTAGGCATACTGTTTGGATGAAGAAAGTATATTAGTTATGACTACTTAGCAGGGGGTGTTGTCATGCTTGCTTTATGACTATATACTGTTATGGTTTCTTTTTGAGTTTGCTTGAGCTCAGGATTTCTTCCTCATGTTGTATTTGGCTTGATGTAAGAATCTAAATCTACCTCCCTATTTATGTAAAGCTGCCTTGTGACATTGTCTATACTATATGCATATTTTCCAAAGAAAATGACATTTTAGATGAATGTCATTAATCAGTTGTGCAATCAAAGTGCTTCTGAAGATTACATGCTCAAAGCAGTTAATATTGGAAATGGTTGCTGTAATAGCTGTTCTCCAAATCTAACATTCATTTGACTGTAGATGATTTCAACAACTGATGCAAACAGTGAAGGCATTAATGTTATGTCCCTCTCTGTTGAAGTGTTTTCAAATCGGGATTAGCATTTTTAGCACTTTTTGTGCAGCCCTAATGAAATAAATGTAAATAAAGACAGGGGAATGGTAAGTGTGAATTGAACATTTCGGTTCTGACAAAAAGATTCTGCATAATAAACAGTGGAAGTTGAATGACGGAGTGGTCTGGAGCAACTGTGTGGTCACAACTTCACCAGAGGATCTGCTGGATTTACAGTTGCAATCAAAATGATTCAACACCAGTTGCAAATAATTTATGGTTTATTGTCAAAATTTAGAGACTTTCAGCTGTTTGAAATCAACAAATAATATAAAATCAATGGAAATAAACACAACAAATGCTTAAAGTGGTTTACCTAAATTCAACTGAAAATGCAACTTATAATGACTTCTCCAGTTTCAAAATTATTCAACCCCTTCATAGCAAGCATTTTTAGTATTTAGTAGAGCACCCTTTTGCTGTTATGACCTGCTGCAAATGAGACGCATAGCTTCTGGCAGCGTTCCTGTGGAATTATGAGCCGATTCCTCATGAGTAATGGCCGCCAGTTCAGTAATATTCTTGGGTTTGTGTGCTGCAACCGTCTTCTTCAAATCCCATTTTTTTTCTCATTGTTCAAATCCCAACAGGATCTTTGTCCTGGTGGAAGGTCCAATGACACCCAAACATCAACTTCCTCACAGGCAGCATGACATTTTCTCCTAGGATTTCCTGATACTTCAATTAATCCATCTTGCCTTCCACTCATTGCAGGTTTCCAGTGCCAGAGGATGCAAAGCAGCCCAAGAGCATCACCGAGCCACCACCATGCTTAATTGTGGACAGAGTGTTCTTTCGTCATTCTTCTTCTTTCAGACATACCGCTGATCTAGCAAAAGTTCCAGTTTTGTTTCATCCTCCACAGAACAGAACACCAAAACTTCTGTGGCTGATTTATATGAGTTTGAGCGACTTTTCTTTTGGGTCAGTAGTGATGAACGTCTTGGAGTTCTGGCATAAAAACCTTCTGCACTGAAACCTCAGTGCCTGTTGCCACCAAGTCTTGCTGCAGGTCTTTTGCAGTCACTCGAGGGTTTTTCACAACCTGCCTTCTCAGAAATCTGCTTGCAGCTGTAGATAGCTTCCTTTTTCTGCCCCGTCCAGGTATTTAATATATTTTCTACCCCTAGCCAGTTCAGGTATTTCATGTGTTCCAGCTCAAGCACACCTGGTGCAACTAATGAAGTCCTTGATCAGGTGTACCTGAGACAACACCTGTTTTGCATATGTGTGCTGTTGTGAGGGATTCTATTCAGGGGGTTGAATAATTTTGAGACTTGAGAAGTCATTATAAGTTGCATTTTGAGTTGAATTTGGATAAATTACTTGAAGTATTCATTCTGTTGATCTATTTCAATTGCTATTGTTTGATTTGTTCATTGCAAAAAGTATGTAATTTTTTTTTTACTGTATAAACGAGCTGGCCACAGGTCAAAGAGAGATCATAAAGAGAATGCATTTTAAAGTAGCTGAAGTTACATATGGAGCAGTGTGTATGTGTGGGAGAGACTGAAGTGTTTGTGAGGGATGGACAGCCAGATAGTGTGGGTTTCCCTTCGCCGCTCTGAGGAGCCTGTCAGCCTGCCAATGCTGTTCACAGTTGTTTGAACAGGTAACATGGTATCATGAATAAGGCATGGATATGGCCATGTCTTGTTTCAAGGGGAAAAGGGGGCCTCTAGGACTGTACCAGGCGGAGCGGATCGGCACGGGGGAGTGATGAGACAGAGGGAGGGTGCTTGAGGAGTGCAAGACCTGTCAGGATGAGGTACAGCCCTGTTGATCTGAGACAACGCAGCACCCCCTATCACCAACTATCACCACTTAGAATGTTGTTTTTTCCTCCAAGAATAGAGAGCGCTTCACAGAAAAGGCAATCACTCTAACACACAATGCATTGGCATGTGAATATGGGTATGACGTGAAAAGCTCCAAGTTCATTACATTGATTCATTCCTGCACATGATCTAAAATGTTTTATGCTGAAATTCTGAGGGTTTCATAAGCATGCCTAATAGGGTTTATTTGTGGATTTCTTCCCATTCTGACTTTTTTCTATGTCTGACTTCTGCCCCATGGTACTCATCTTGTTTTGCAAAAACGTAGCCACTGGTAAAGGTTATATGCCAATATTCTTATTAAATACTGCACCTAAAGTCTTTCCTAGAATACATTATTCGTTATGCATAAGTTTGCTCCATGAAATCTATCCATTTGTATGTAAATATATCATTTTATTTTACCTGAAATTTATATTATAGTGTAAATTTTAATATTCACAACAAGGAATTTCTCATATCTCTAATTTACAATCACTTGACAAAATAGATGATGATAAGATCTCATAATTGTTTTTTTTTTTGTTTTTTTTTTAATATGAAGTCAGCTCACTGTGACAGGTAACTTAAGCTGTCTTGTAACCCAAAATATTGGACTTAAAGCGAATAAAATTCAATTCAAATCAAATTAAACAGTCTAACTGGAGTAAACTTCATGTAATACACATTCATCATTGTGATATAATAACGGGGACACATTTCTGCAATGTGGACCTGACTAAAATTCTGATCCTGTTTGTGGCTCTGATCCGTTCATTTATCTGTTACGGCAGATCAGAGGCACTTTTACTGTAACCAAAGTCTCACATTCATGTGGTCTTACAGACCCATGTTCCAGATTTGAAGATCAATGCTTGTCTTTCTCAACATCCTAAGGCTAAAACACATGAAAAATTGGTGAAGCAGCCTTTTGTTTTCATGCTCCGAAAATCTGGAACACACTACCTCTCGATTTTCATCAGACGCTCACTTAACAATTTTTAAAAACAGCTTTATAGTTTAGCATTTCAGAACCAGAAAACAAATCCTAAGTACTTATTTTAACTCCAGAGAGTAATAGATGATGAAAGAAGCTTCCTCTTCCCAGGAAATCCACTAAAAAGTGCCTTTACACCAATTAGAGGGACAATAATGGTGCCTTATACTGTCAGTTTAAATTTATTTGAAGCTGAAAGATGCTTTAATGTCTTTTATTTTTTACAGATTTCTGCCAATTTTCTCCTCTAATTTATTTGTAAACATGTAGGTGAATGTCGACATGTTCTGTTTCTTCTGAGAAACTGTTGTTCATGCAATACCATGAAAGGAGATGCAAACTGCAAATTGACAGACTCCTGGACCTAGGCATGATATGACCATTAGATATTTGTAGGTAGCTAACATAGCATTCAGACCTAGTATTCAGGATGCTAACATGTACTGTCTTTTAAAATACTGGAAATAAATTTATTTATACCACAGCACTGTTGAATTCTGTTATGTAAACTGAGTTGGGGAACAATTTAAACTCCCTCTTTGGGTTTTGTTGTAGAAACAATTTAAACAACACAAAACTAATGTTTTAAATTTTCAATCACAGCTTTCATGCATCTCGGCATGCTCTCCACCAGTCTTTCACATTGATGTTGCATAAACACCAAAATTCAAGCACCTCTGCTTTGTTAGATGGCTTGTACCATCCATCTTCCACTTGATCATATTCCAGAGGTTTTCAACTGCGTTCAGTTGTGGAGATTGGGCTGGCCGTGACAGGGTCTTGATCTGGTCCTCCATCCACAACTTGATTGACCTGGCTGTGGCATGGTACATTGTCCTGCTGGAAAAACCAATCCTCAGAGTTGGAGAACATTGTCAGAGCAGAAGGAAGCAAGTTTTTTTTTCCAGGACAACCTTGTATGTGGTTGATTCGTGTGTCCTTCACAAAGACAAATCTGCCTGATTCCAGCTTTGCTGAAGCACCCCCAGATCATCACTGATCCTCCACCAAATATCACAGTGGGTGCGAGACACTGTGGCTTGTAGGCCTCTCCAGGTCTCCATCTAACCATTAGATGACCAGGTGTTGGGCAAAGTTGAAAATTGGATTCATCACAGAAGATGACCTTATTCCAGTACTCTCTACGGTCCAATCATTATGGTCTTTTGAAACCTTAGCATGGCTCCTCTTTGCTTCTCATTGATGAAGGACATTTTTATAACTTTTCATTCTTTTAGTAGGTCACTTGATGTCATCCTATAGTTGTTGAGTGACATTTGAATGAGTTGGCGGACATCCCGGTCAGTGGAGAGTCGTTTTCGCCCTCTGCCTGTCTGCAAATTTGTTGTCCCCAATGTCTTCTGCTTGGCCTTGTTCTTATTAACTTCAGTCTTTGAAATTTTGGATGGAAGGATGGAAGCAACCCGATGCTCACTGTATCCCTCTGCCTGTAAAGCCAGAATTGAACCCTTCTTTTCCTCACTCAAAACACTTTTGACATTGTCGTATTTCTAACACTTTCTTTGCCATCCAGCTGGTCTTATTGCAAGAGGATAGGGATGACCACAGCAGTAGTTGTTTTTTTTTTTTGTCCCTCATTAAATAAGATTTGGTTCAGGTGATCACCTAATCAGTACCTCGTTAAGTAGAATGAGGTGTGCCTTTGGAGGAATTCAAAGGACTCTGGAATGGAGTGGCTGGCAAACATACAGACATGCTGATTTAAGAAAATTTTGCAGTGGTCTCTTAATTTTTTTTTTCCAGAGCTGTATGTGTATATATTACTTATACAATAAGTAAACTTTGGGTTTGCCAAAGCTGGAGAGGAAGAATTCATGTGACCTGCACAGAGCCCTGACCTTAACCCCACTGTACACCTTTGTGATGAACTGGAACGCTGACTGCACTCCAGGCCTCCCAACATCACTGCCCAACCTCACCAATGATCCCCACAGCCATAGTCCAAAATCTAGTGGAAAGCCTTCCCAGAAGAGTAGAGATTATTATACAAGTCAAAGGGGACTAAATCTGGAATGGGATGTTTAAAAGCATATATGAGTGTTATGGTTAGGTGTCCATAAGCTTTTGGCCATACCGTGTAGTTTATTTAATATAAAGATCAAATCACAATTTTTAGGGAATCTAGATTTTTAAAATGACTTTTATTTTGTTTAGCAATTTAGCAACTATATTTTGTACATGAAACAGTCAGAAAATGTCATTTTGCTGCTTTTCCCCAAAATATATTAATTGAGCCTTTTTGTTTCTAGTGCTTTATAAGCTTCCTTCACATCCAGTAAGGCGTGCATGAAATTGTCCCCGCAGTTCCAGCTCCCTTCTGTTTGTGCATACTGCTGACATGTGACATATGGCATACGTATGACCATCAAAGCCTATTTCTCTCCATATGGAGTATTTGTTCTTTATTTACTCATCATATTCTAGGAAATGACACTAGAGATTTAATATATGAGGCATATTTCTCATTAAATATAAAACTGTACTTAATTATTTCACTGTGCTAATGCGGATAAATATGTGCATGTTATGTGCAGACAACACTGGCTTTTTGCAAAAGATGTTCAGAAACAATGGGCTTGCCGTATTTTATTTCATGTGAATGGGTGATGGTGAATATCCCATTGTTGTTTAAATTGCATTCATGTAGCATATAAAACAGTTCTTCAGTGTATTGTAGTGTTGGTCCTGCTAGTGTTATCATAGTTCAACATTGTATTAAGACCTAATGCAAAGTTTAAACAATACAGTCTTGTAATTCACTGTCATTTGCATATAAGGTTGAGTGCAAAAGTTTTCCCACTGTTCAAAATAGTAAAACCAACAACAACTTCACAGTGGTTAGAGAAGTTATCAAGCGGTTGAAGACATCAAAATATTACATATATAGATTCAATAAGAAAACATGCTGAAACGATCAACTGTAAAATAGAGATATCTTTATTCATCCAGAAAAGAACAACAAAGGGTGGTGCAAACTCTACATACATTCACCACAGTGTATTACACATATGGAAAATTTTGATTGTTTTATATTGAGGTCAGGGTGAGGTCAGTGTGTTAGATGAGTGGTGTGGTGGTGTAGAGGGGTCCAAGCACTTTTGGAATCTTCATATTCATTCTTAAAAAAGCGAATGTGAGCTGGTGTGATGGTGCTACAAACCCTTCATCCTTTGCAAAATATTTCTGGATTCTCGGTTCCTGGAGGTGAAAAAAAATATCACATACTCATTCATATCCCCACTGGACAATAGATAGACAGACAGAGAGAGAGACAGACTAGGGCTTGGTTATGAATGGAGGTCTCATTGTCTGGCTATAGAGATGTTTTTACCACATCAGAGCCTTGAACTGCTTTTGTTAGCCTTTGCACGCTCTGATCTCTGTGCAACCCTTTCAGCTCTCCCCTGTCTCATGTCATTATGAGACATAAGTTGAACAGGTCAGCGTGATGGAGAAAAAAAGTTAATGTTTCGTCTTTAAATCCAAATTCTGTTAGCGATAAAAGACAATCACTGAAAGAACATTTATAAGTGGCGAACGATGTGTTTTACAAGGATAATATAGATACGAAACCGGATACGTGTCTGAGAGCCAGAGTACAAAGACCTTTCCTGACCCTCAGCCTTGTTTGTTGAGTATTTGATGTTCATGAATGGGAACCCGACACCTCACCTAGAGCAGGCTGGTATGCACCTAGGCGGACGTTAGCCACAGCAATGAAGGTGACGGCATACACCAGACCCGGGGCTATTACAGCTCCCCATTACACCAAGAATCAAGTGGTTCACTTTGTGTGCACCTCTGATGGGGATCCTATTAGTGAGGGCTTTCTATATAAACAGGTTTGTGCCAAGTACAGGTCACTGTTTAAGTCTGTAATAATATTTTCTATGTAGTATCGAACATACAGTAGAGGTCATAAGTTTACATACACCTTCCAGAATCTGCAAAATGTTAATAATTTAATTAAAAAAATATAAGACGGATCATAAAAATGACAAAGGGAGCATGTTTTTCATTTAGTACTGCCCTAAAATAAGCTATTTCTCATAACAGATGTTTACATACTGTATAGTCAACAAGAGTATATAACAATAACTGAATTTATACAAACCAGTTCAAACGTTAACATACGCTTAATTCTGTGTGTCGTTAATTGAATGATCAACAACTGTTTTTATGTTTTGTGATAGTCATTTATGAATCCTTTATTTGTCCTGAGCAGTTAAATTGCCCACTGTTCTTTAGAAAAATCCACCAGGTCGAGCACATTCTTTGCTTTTTGTTGCTTTTCTTCTGCATATTTAACATCTTTCCAACAGTGGCTCTATGATGTCGAGATCCATCTTTTCACATAGAGTAACAACTGAGGGACTCGTGCACACCTATTATAAAAGGTGCGAACATTCGCTGATGCTCAAGAAGGCAACACGATACATTAAGATCTGGGGGGTGTAAACTTTTGAACAGGATGATCGGTATAAATTATTATATATATTTTTTTAAAGATCTTTTACAGAATAATCAAATTGCAAATTGCATCAGGTGTTTGTTCAACCCCACTGACTATAACAGAATAATTAAGCAGTAATGCTGAGCTGAGTGCTGTTGTACTATATAGCAGCACAGATGTGATTCAGCCACAGGTAATAACAGCTGTACTGATATTCATTACAACACCATGATTGCGAGTGTGACATTGCTTTTATACAACAGTTCTATAGACATAAAATAATATCAATTCACTTACATTTCAGACACAATATGCCCAAATATTTTGTTTATTTTTGCACCGTGAACAAAAAATAGTCCCCAAAGAAGCCACAGCTGGATAAAGAGTTGTGTGTTGCCATGCAATACAAACTGACTGACAGCTCGTATTGAATGTAAAAATGGTTTAGTGTGCACAGACAAGCAGAGTGATACAAACAGTGAAATGTACCAGTGGTGTTATACTAAATATTCAGCACACTTGGAATGTCCAATCAAATTAGTGGACTGGAACTAATTGTTGTATAATTTGGTTTACAGGACAAAAGAGAGGGTGGAAGTTAGACGGCATTCGGAATATGCTCACAAAATTCTTTCATTATGATTTTTTTATTTAAATTAGATCAAAACCCAAATACAACTCTATGAATGTAGTATGAAATAGCTCTCTAGGGATTCGTTTATTTATATATTTGTTTGTTTGTTTAGTTATTTGTTTATACTCAAGGTAAATCCTTATACCCAAGATAAATCCTTCTACAAAAATTAATAACAAGGTAAACGTTTTAAAATCTTTTATTGACATTTAAATGAAAATATTATAACTAGATAATTGCTGCTAATTACTTTTAGACAGATTGTTTGTCATCTACTAGACTATATTAAACACATACTGAGCTAATATCCATGTTATTTTGTCAAACATTTGTCAAAGAAAACTATTATTAACTATTTTGCAATTTTCCAGCGTTGATAAACTTGACAATGTTATTGACTAACAATACTCGAGAGAGGGAAAAAAAAGACAAGTTCAGTGGAGGAAATTAGGTCATGGGTATGCATGCGAGGTTTACGAATGGATATAGCCTACGCCAGCGGTGCTCACACTTTTTTGACTTGCGAAAAAAAAAACCTTGACCAGTCAAGGAGATCTATCTACATTAAAAATGCGAAATATATATA
>JAOUWY010000035.1:19952418-19963183 GCA_025728095.1 Prietella phreatophila
ATGTAGGACTAATAGCGATCTGAAACACTGAAATAAAAAAAAACATTTCATACATTTTATCCATTTACAGTTACATTTACTGTTGTCAGTGATCAAGTTAGCTCTGTTATAGCATGTTTGTTATACATCTTATGTTATAGCAGCTTTAAACAGCCATTCACTCTCTTATTTCTCTCTTGAAGTTAATCAGACAGCTTGTCACATTACCAAGAAACACCAAAGTGTAAACTCCTCTGTCCTGAAAATATCACAAAAGTTACAGTTACAGCTTTACCTCTGACACTGGAGCCTCCTTCCATAGATGCTAAATAAAACATCTCCTTACAGAAAAGCAACAACAATCAGAGAATGTTCCAGAGTGCTTCTGAGACATTCTCACTAATCTTTATTGTTGATGGAACTCATCATGGTAGCAGCAGAATGAACTCACAAGTTTACAGGAACATATGTTCTTCCAATTTACAGAGAAATGCATCCGAATTAATCAGAAGGAACTTCATCTTGCAGCAAGACAACAATCCAAAACACACTGCCGACTCAACAAAAGACTTCATCAGGGACAAAAAGTGGATGGCCAAGTCAATCTGCAGACCTTAAACCAGATGGGCAGCAACCCTGAAGAAGAGACTAAAGAGAGAAGCCTCCTCAAACAAAATAACAACCAAAAGAGGCTGCTGTAAAATCCTGGAAAAGCTACACAAAAGAAGAACCCATCAATTTGGTCTTCACTGAGTCTCAGGCTTGATGCAGTTATTGCAAGCAAGGGATATGCAACCATAAGTGGTATTTACTTTAAGACTGATCTGTTCCTATATCTTTGCTCACCTAAAAAACTATGTGGTCTGATAGAAAAGGTTCTATGTATTATGAGGTTTAACATGTCTAGATGTAACTACCTGGAAATAAAAGCTGAAATCCTAAACTCTCATCTCATATCCATCTTTTGATCTCAAACCCAAATATCTTTGGGGTTCAGCACAGCCAAATGAATCGGGCTTGCTGGAACAGCAAGTCGAACCTCAGCTCAGGAAAAACTTTATTTTTGGTGAGTAGCATGATTGATGAGAGCAAGCTGATTTAGAGCTAGCATGGTGGCATGAAGCCTGGCTGAGACACAGCACACCCCTACAGCTTCACTCTCCCAGAAAATCAGCTATGATTCTGTCCTGGTTTTGGACACAGAGTGTCAGATTTTCTGTCTGATCGCTAACTCTGAGACGGAGAGATGATTTCTGTCCTTCAGCCTTCCTTATCCATTATCCTGAAGTTTGTGTACTGAAGCAGGCCTTGCATCCATGCTTTGGATGCAGTCCTGTGCAAACTCTTGTGTTTGTAATCCTGAGCCTGTTTAATTCTAAAGCATGCTTTGGGAGAAGAGATGCATGCGAACCTCTGGAACGGAAGCTGCTCATGCTCTGAACACTAAATCTGCTTACCTTTGCGTTTTAGTTAAAAGGGGGAAAACATGAAATGTTTACAACATGTTACATCCAGATCTTGAGCTCCTTCCCCGGTCCCACACACCACATACCTAGCGCAGCAAAAATTCTCAGATAAAAAATAAAAAAAAATGATGCAACCAACACAATATCCAGCAGCCTTGAGTACTGTTACATTAACACAACTACTAATTTCATTTTGCTCACACTGAGATAAAGTGTATACCATTCAGAAGTCAGACTCACAAGAGATTTCTGTAAGATTAAGAGTGATTATGCTGATTAAATATCAGCATCTCAATCAGGAGGAATTTTTCTGTAAAGAGATGGTTATTTAACATTTATTGTGTCAGCACTTTGTCACAGTCAAAGGTAAAGCTGTAACATTAGGTTTTCCTAACAGCAGCTACACATTACCACTTTCATAGATGTCGGGTTGTGGAACCGATCATATACCACCACTGTCTGTCATGTCATGGAAGTTGTAGGGTTTTCAAATTACACAAGCAATCGGCAACTAGGGTTAACACATTATAAAACATTTTACTATTGACAAACAACGGTGATCGGTGATTGGTAATTGGAAACAATGGTGATCAGTGATTGGTAATTAGAAAAAAATTATCAGTGATTGGCCATTGGGGAAATTATTGATCAGTGATTGGCCACTGGAGACATTGGTGATCAGTGATTGGTAATTGGAAACAATGGTGATCAGTGATTGGCCACTGGGGACATTGGTGATCAGTGATTGGCCATTGGGGACATTGGTGATCAGTGATTGGCCACTGGGGACATTGGTGATCAGTGATTGGTAATTGGAAACAATGGTGATCAGTGATTCGTCTTTGGGAACACTGATGATCAGTAATTGGTTGTTGCGAATAATGGTGATCAGTGATTGGTATTTGGGAATAATGGTGATCAGTAATTGACTCCATAAAACTGACGGCGCGTGAAAATCTGGGCTAACATCGTGTAGTTTCAAGTTCAGGATTTACAGTTTGTGTTTTTTTGTTGCACAAGAAGATATGTTTTTTTTCTCTTATTAACTTCGAGAGAGAAAAGAGAGACGAGAAAGGCTGGAGAGGGAAAGACTGCTTATATCTGCTTTAACTGTAATTGAAAACAAGAACAATCTTGTTCCTGTAACTGTACAGTAAATGGATAAAAAGTGTGCCATATGTTCTTTAATTACTACAATTGTATTTGCTGTCAGTGAAATAAGAAAAATACAAGGCCAGAGGATCACCGAGAGGAGACGCACAGCTCACACACACACTGCACAAAGAAAATTACACACAAATGCAGAGAAATAAAAAGTGGGATTTTTCGAATATACAAAGGATTTAACGCCTTACAGTTCATTCAGTTAAAATGGTTCAAGCACGTATCGTGATACTGGCGTTGAAGTTGTACTTGGCGTGCCAAGAAACTTGGATTTTCTTGCCTTCTCTTTCTTAATGCAGCATTTCTGGTGCTTTGTACGCATTCATTTGCAAGTTGTAATAATGTCATTTCCCACCTCAGCACATTTGACTTGCAATGTGGGGGAAAAAATGGATGCCACCAAGAAAGTTTACTCTGTCTGAGCACATAAAGATGATATAAAGCTGTTATAAAGAGTGGCTATTGGTTCTGTTCTATTATAGTGACCATCAAATATTCATGTAGCTTTTTGGACTGGAATTGTAGCAATGGCGGACAATAACGAGTCGCTTAGCAACAAGCTAGCCGGCTAACATTAGTAATAACTCTAACGTTGATGATTGCCTTCTCAAAACATTGATTAGCATGGTCAGTGTTATAGATCTGACCAAGTACTGTGTCTGTATATTAACGGATCTAAAACCAATACTGCTATAAAGTTATTTAAAGGTAGAGAAGGAAGATTTTCCCAGTCCAAAGACATGCATGGTAGGCTGATTGGCATGTCTAAAGTGTCCGTAGTGTATGAATGGGTGTGTGAGTGTGTATGTGATTGTGGCCTGCGATGGATTGGCACCTTGTCCAGGGTGTACCCCGCCTTGTGCCCAATGCTCCCTGGGATAGGCTCCAGGTTCCCCGTGACCCTGAAAAGGATAAGCGGCATAGAAGATGGATGGATAGATGGAAATATAGTAAGCTAACATGTCATAATTATAGGGTTATGCACCAGACTTGTGCGATTGATTTAATTACTTCTGTCTAGAGTTCATTAGCACTAGATAAACATGATGGAAAATGATTAATCAGGTAGAAAATGTAAGCATAATCACAATTTATATTTAAAGGAATGATAAAAAAAAAGCCAAAACATACTTGGTTTTAACTCTGCACTGCTACAAAGCTAATCTAGCTAGTAAAGAGAAGTCTGTCTCAGACAAATCTTCATATTCTTGCTTCTAACCACATCGTTAAACTACATAATCACATCTTTTAAATAAAAAAGTTTGAAAAATCACAGTGAGAGTTGATGCATATTTGCCCTTGAAATGGATTCCTCATCCTTATCTCTTCATACTTTATGAGGACGTGTGGCGTATGGAAGGAGAGAGTGATAGTCTGTACTGATGCGGAAAAAAATAAGTTGTCCAAGGTTGTTTCCAAATAGATAACTCTCCGCCATTCTGAGCAGATAAAAACTCATTTGGTGAAATTTGTGTAGCTAACAAATAATGCAAGTCTTTCTCACCTAAAAATCGTCGCATAAATGCACACCGAAATCTTCCTAAGCGTGCCCCATTGTCATGCTGCATAATTTCATTTTTAAACCAACTACAATTCCAATTTTTCCAAGCAGCGCCTTTGGAGCAAAGCAATATCATACTGCGATTTTGGTTTCCAAAATGGCCGCCTTCATAACGCTCCAGCGTTCGATGAAGTTTTCTTCATCACGTAAGACGTGTTTGCTGTTTAGAAATGTTTGCTTGGAGCCGTGTATCTAACAAGTCACGGGAATCTATCTCGTGAAATATTTTCCATATATCAAAAATACTAAATGCACATCGTCGCTCAATAATAAGCTCAATAATTCCATTTTCTAGCCTATGCAAGACAGGGCCTAAGGGATTTATACACTTATTCTAAAACATTATAGGAATAACTTTCCAGTGCTTGGTGAAATTGTATTCATGCTTATAGATGCCAGGACGTCCCTCTGTGTCCTAAACCTTATGAGAAAATCTGTATGACATCACTGAAGAACTGGATGTAGGTGATGGAAGATATTTACACAAAAGATTTGATGTGAGACAGACATGCATTGCTATATTAACCTCAGGCCTCATGGTGAAAAAAAAAAAGATAATATTCTGATTTTATCCCAAATTGTGTAGTCTGTTTCCTATGTTGTTGAGCTATCTTTTATCTTTTGGTGGTTTTTTGTCTATTTCCAGGCTTTAGAGTAATGCTGCGTCTCTGCTGCACCCCTCTGGTTGATCATAACCACGTGTTTACTCTTTCGTCTCTTTCTACTAATCATGCTTCCCACCCTCACTCTTCAAAGTGTCCACGGACAAGGAAAGGGCATGTAGGATAATGTAAATATTAGTTAGCCATTCATGAGCTGATTCTAATTATCTCTAATGCAACGCTCATTCCCTTCCCGTTAGCTACACAGACCGTAGCCTGCAGTTAGCAGGATGATAGAGAGAGCGAGAGAAAGAACCACAGTGTGTGTGTGTGTGTGTGTTTGGGGGGGTGTTCCCTGGTTTTTTTCATCAGATCACACTGTCAATCATGGCTCATTTCCTGTCTCACAGCACTTCGTCAACATTTTTAATCACAAGCAGCGTCCTGACATGTTTCAAGTTTCGAGTGCATCGTCCGTGCGTCTGACGCGCCTGCTCCAGATTTGACTCATGGCTTTTCTATGCTTTCCTCCCTTTCAAGTTGAGACAGCGCTGTTTGTTTACATGTCCTCCTCTCTGTTCCATAAACTGACTTTTATGTTGGATTAGCAAATGCGAAATGGATTTGCGTGTCCGTCTGAACTCATTAATCCGGCACTTCACAGCTCGTGCACATCGGTATTTTATATTCGAGCGTTCTTTGTAAATCCATTCTCGCCATTAATAGAACACACATGGACATGGATCGTATACATTAGCAGCATTTATCATTGAGAAGTTTATTAAAGTGCTGACTGTCAGTGGAGCGTCTCCCCCCCTCCTGACTTTTTAAACTTTTTGTATACAAAACTTTCTAAGAGAGCAACACATTCAGCTACATCATACATATTCAGCACCTGGGGGCCCGAAGGAATTCCCGTGTGTTTATCCAAGTTGAAATATATATATATATATTACAGCCTTCACAGCTTCACAGCTCGCCCAAGATCCCCAGAGCAAATCTGTGGCTTGTTGACCAAAAACCACAGGAGCAGCTGTGAATATTTCATTCCACAGAGGTTGCCGATGGGACGAGAGTGGAGGGGGGTTCGTTTTTTAAAATTTTTTATTACTAGCCCAGTATTTTTGGACGACGACGTGGTGACGTTGAGCCAGACCCAAGGAGTTTCCAGTAACAGAGGCACGCTCAGCATCATGTTGGAGGAGCCCGGCATGTCTCTGCAGAGCATCGGAGCTCGTGTCAGCAAAAAATCCAAAAGAACAACATGTCTAAATATAGTGTGATCCTGTCGGACCCGAGGCCGCTTCACATTGAGGTTTGGATCTTGCAATGATCCTCTGGAGGTTTCCAGTTTCTGTTCAAGCAGGTGTGTCAAACATTTGCCTTGGCTTTGCTCAAGATGAGGCATGTGTTTATCAATTCAGCTCGAGTGAGTGAGGGAAGCGGAGAGACGCTGGCCTTGCCAGGACCAAGCAATGTCAACCTTTCGGAGAACAGAGCCCTGAATTTACTAATAAGAACCTGTGCTTTGAGTGCGAAAGTAATTTAATATGCACAGGGCTTGGAAATGTTTTGGACTAAATTGGTCAAGTGTCAAACATTATAGTGTTTTGGGTTTTTTTTCCTTTTTGCAATCCTGGTCCAAAAAATTAAACATGCATTCCCATTAGAAGTGATCCGAGCTCTGTTATTTTGCTAAACCGTAAAATAAAAAAGCAGAAGGCCAAGTTGGGCCTGGTCTAAACCATCACCATGCTCCGTCGAGCTTGCATGCACCACACTCCGAGCTCATTTGCTGGCTGTTCTGTAATGACCCGATTTAATGATCGGAGTAAGTTAATACAGGAGTTTGGTAAACATCTGCAGCCTTGGCGACTAATAAAGTCAGTGTTTACTGTACACGTACACCACATAAATAACACTTCACTAATAACTTTATTTACAGAACCACGGATGAGGCTGATTAAAGACTATATAAATTTAATTCGATCTGCTTCACATCTTAACACATAACATCAGAACATTCTTGAAGGTGTGCCGATAATCATCATCTCTCGAGGTAATGTAAACTGAGATGGGGGAACAATTCAGACCCACTCTTGGGGTTTTGCTGAACATTTAATGGCAGGGAATGCAAGTCTATGACTGTCCAGATTCGAGTCACGCCTCTGCAGTTATGTGTGTCTGGGAAGAGTTAGGGAATCCAGGCCAACATGTTTTTAACACGCAAAAGTCAAAATCAGTCAAAGTGCCAAAAAGCACCACACACATGGGCTTACGAATAAATGACATTCAAATAATCTCCTTAATAACAAAACACGTAGAAGCACTTTTAGCTCATATCTATTCTGCTAACACTGTTCTAAACAGTCTAAAAGTTAGCATGCGCTTATTCGACATTGTGTTCTCGATTCTGATTGGTCAGATTCATATTCATATTAATGCTTTCTTTGTAATATTGTACTATTATTGTTCGACTTGTACAGTTGACTCACTACACAGTCGAAGCCTAATAATAAATTGATTCAAAATGAAAACACCTACAATTGTTGATATGATAACATTTTTTGTAAATAGATGTTTGTTTAACATTTCTGGAAAGAATCTCCAGTGTCAGCACGTTGCAACAGTCAGAGGTAAAGCTGATGCGGGAAAATCTTCAGGATAAAGGAGATGGGAATGTCTTCACACAGAAGAGATTGTGATTCACAGTTTCTCAATAACGTGGCAAGCTGCGGTTATTTTTGTCATATTAACTTTAAGAGAGAAAAAAGAGGCTGGTAAGAGAATGAATGTGTATAACTGCTGTAATGTAAGTGATAACAGGAACCTGCTTGTTTCATACAGTAGATATCCTTCCATCTTAAATCTAATGATACCTAAACAACAAATATGATAAACAAACAAGTAGAACCTCGCACCGATGGCATCAACAGGAATGATTCAACCACCAACATATCTAGTACTTCTTGTTACTCATGTATATGCCTCACATGCCCTTAAAATATCCCTTGACCTTGAGGTTTCTATGTAGAATCTCAAAAGAAAGCATTCCTTAAGGTAGCTAAGAACCCTTACCCATCCAAAGAACATTTTCCTGTACAGTATGGTATTTTGGAGAGTTGTATACCAGTTCTATTTTTTGGCCACCATGCATGCAGCCTTCATATATACATAATGAATATTGATATACATTAATATAAAGTAAATAATTTAATAAGCTTCTTAATGTGCACGTCTTTAACGCGTGAGCTTGTCCTGAAGGACTTCCGGATGGTTGATGTCTGCTTCAGAACCACGGACAGCTCTGACTTACATACAATAATGCACTGATTTATTAAATAATTTGATTACTGGATGTATAACTTTGCAATAAAATTCATAGTATACATGATGAACAGAGAGTTTTCCTTTTCCCAGGTATTAAGTAGTGCTCTGTTAGGAAGTTAGAACTGTTAAATACCCAAAGAACCATTGATGATACTTTTATAAAAAGAAATATTCTCTGTTGTAGGGTTCTATGTAGAACCTTAAGAGTTCCCCCAAAGTGACAACACCAAAGAACATTTTAGTTTGCTAGTATGGATACATACAACTGAGAGTTTTCCTTTCAGAAAAATTTCTACCAAAATAAATAAATAAATAAAAAAGTAGTTTATTAGGTAGCTGTTAAACCTCCAAAGACCGCTTGGGGAACTTTTTCTTAAATGAAAAACTCTCTGTTCTAGGGTTCTACATAAAATGTTAAGAGTTCACACTGAGCAATGTAAGAAAAAGAAACCTTTGAGCAGGCTAAATGAAAAAAAAAACCTACAACAGAAGATTTTCCCCATTAGAAAGGTTCTCTTAGGAAGCTAGAACTGCTAATCACCATTGAGAACCATTGAGGAATCTTCTCTTCGAAAAATGGAAATGATCAGACAATGAAAATAGTTTGATTAAATTGTACTGAGGCATATTTTAAGGACTGATTCATTATATATTTGGGGGGGGGGGGGCAGCACAATGTTGCTTTCACCATCACCAACATACCTGACTATTCTATATTTTTGTTTTGCAATCATTTTGTTTTGTGTTTCTATGGTAACCAGTAAGCAATGAGCAGTGTCACCCCTGATTACCTTGGATCTTAAGCTTGAACCAAAAACAACACTACTGAACCCTTCAGTACTGAGTAGTGCTTAGTAATGTCTTCAGTATATAGCGCTGTGTCATAACATTTACATCATTTGGCTGATGCTTTTGAACGGGATGCAGGTGAGCAATCAAGGATGAGTGGCAGTCTGGTACAGTAGCCAGCTCAGGTCAGTAGCCCAATGTCTTAACCACAGAGTTACAACTCCCCACACTTTTATTCATTTAGAAGACACCATCAATCAAACCATTAACATTTGTAATAAGCTACAATACAAGTGTACAAGCAAGTAGTTGAGGATTAATTGTAGAACTTGCTTGTTATAGTGTGTTATAGTGTTATAATTGCAACTCACTTTCCAGTGACTAGCGCAGAACCTTAACCACTGAGCCACCACAAGCCCTGAGACCATGCGTGACTGCTGTGTATGGAAAAAAGAGAGACATTTGTATAAGAGGGGGGAAAATACATGCAAAACATTTCTATCCATCCATGTGATAGGTGCTTAATTCCAAAGTCAGATCGAGTCCAATCCAAGCATAGAGCTGTTAAAAGAACCAGCAGGGGACAAACC
The DNA here is from genome assembly GCA_025728095.1 of Prietella phreatophila. Taxonomy (NCBI): domain Eukaryota; kingdom Metazoa; phylum Chordata; class Actinopteri; order Siluriformes; family Ictaluridae; genus Prietella; species Prietella phreatophila. The sequence goes on from JAOUWY010000035.1 coordinate 19,961,900, forward strand.
ACATTTTCCACCAGCTCACCAGAAGCAAGTGCAGCACAGCTGTTAGAAAAATAAGGACTAGTGCTCAGGAGTTACACACTCACCACTGTATGTAGCCCAGGCTTTTAGAAGAAAGGTTAAATCTAGCAACCTTAAGGGTTCTTTTTTTAAACCTCACGACCAAGCTTTTCCTATCAGAAAGGGTTTGTAGAACCCTTTTGGTTATCTGAGAATCCTTAACAATCCAAAGAACCTTTGAAAGGTTCATGTTTCTAAGAGTGCATGCAGCCCATATTGCAAAAAATATCAAAAGCAATCCAAAGAACCCTTGAAGAACTCTTGAAGGGTTCTCTTTTTTGGATGTACCCTATCCATATTGCATGCATACAGCTTGTGACCTCTTGAGTGGGGTTATTTGCTATAGGCGGTGTTATACTGTACATACACAGGTTAAACCTAAAATCCTAAAAAGTTTTTTGGTCTGTCCTTTGGGGAGAAGTCCTTAAGGTTTTAGTTTTTTTTTTTTTTTTTTAATGTAAAATCTTACAAGAGTGGTTCTCATTCAACGAGAGTTCCAAGTAGAAACCTTTTATTTAAAAAAAAAAAAAAAAAAGAATAAAAAAATAAATAAAAAGCTATGAACCCTTAACAACCCTTTGATGGTTCTTGTTTTTACGAGTACCCTGTCCATATTATATAGTGCATCCAGAAGGTATAAGCACCCTTTCAGAGAGGGTTGCCATTTAAAATAGAGTAAACTTCAAGTAGAACTCCTTAAGGAGGTTAAAAATGCTTAATAGTTGTTTTTTTTTCTAAGAGTGTACTCTACCCATTTTATATGCTTTATATAGCTTTTGATCGCTTGTGTGTTGATGTCTTGTATCAGCATTATAGTTGTGATCATAAATCACAAGTTCACTCTAGAACCTTAATGGGTTCTTTGGGTTCCAAGTACGGTCAAGCTAAGAACTGTTAAAAGGGAACCTATCCTCATCTGTTTAACACCAGATAATAAAAACTATTATTATTATTAGTAATAGTAGTAGTAGTAGTAGTAGTAGTACTAGTAGTAGTAGTAGTAGTAGTAGTAGTAGTAGTAGTGGTAGTAGTAGTATTGGGTGTAGTAGTAGTAGTATTGGTAGTAGTAGTAGTATTACTAGTATTGGTAGTAGTAGTATTGTTAGTGGTAGTAGAAGTGGTAGTAAAAGTAATAGTAGTAGTATTGGTAGTAGTAGTAGTAGTAGAAGTAGTAATAAGTAGTAGTGGGTGTAGTAGTAGTATTGGTAGTAGTAGAAGTAGAAGAAG
>JAOUWY010000035.1:19971975-19982277 GCA_025728095.1 Prietella phreatophila
AGAGAGAGAGAGAGAGAGAGAGAGAGACATGTGGTTAGTGGGGTTAGTTTCCACTGGCGTTCACATGTGCCCTGGCTGTAACCTGTGGGGTGGGGGAGGCTGCTTGTGGCCCACTGAGCTGGCTGTCAAACTCATTTACTGCAGGTCCAACAGACACGCTCACAGTCAGACCACAGACCCATTGGGACTGCACTGTCTCATGACAACAGGGAAAACTAGAAGAATGATGATGACGATGATGGTAACAATATACTGGTTATAGAGAAAATTCTGTCCTTTATGTAATACTCAAGATAGCAAACAAACACCAATCAGCACTTAGTTAATCGATAAATATTTATGACTTCTGTATTTTATTTTCATTGTATACTAACCGCTCCTAAGAAAGATTTTGGTTGATGTTATTCTGACCTAGTGACCTAATGAACTAGCATGAGGATGTGTTTTGATCGAGACCACAAAGCACTTCAAGTCTATCTGGATAACATCTGCTAAATGCTGTAAATGTAAACACAAATCTGTAAAAAGGATTTTTTTTAAAATTACGGCTGTATCAAATATTTCACATTATGTTCCATTGACAGATAATTCAGTTCTATCGAGAAAAAAAATTAATTATTAAAATTGCTGACTGAATATGATAATTCCAAGCTTGAAATAAATAAGTAGATAGATAGGCTACGTAATCATATATGTTCAATAATAATCTCATAATATAAAATATTCAATAAATTTGCAAAGATTTAATATGTATTCTTGTGCTAATACATAATTTTTTGCGAGTTTTAAAAGCAGTCTAAAGATATCTAGCAGCCGTACCGCTGCTGTGTATCTGCTCTAATCGTATGTTTTATCGGAATCTTCAGCATTATCTCCTGATGAATCCTCCAGCCCTGCAATCTGATAGGAGATAAAACTGAGTGTTGCACCATAAACAATGTTTGGGGCTGGAAGAGTTTAACTATGAAATATGGAGTAATAATGATTGGGCTAAAGACCATCTCATCTGGGTTAATTATTTAAGAGTGGGGTGGAGGGGTTAGCTTTAAGGGGGCTTCTGCTGGGGGTTTGTTAATAATGATGTTTATTTGCTAATAAGTGTATGAACATGTCAATTATAAGTGGCAATATGCCATGGTACACCAATTTTCTGACCTTTATACAGATAACGGCTGAAAGGATAACCATGATTATTGGTCACAATTATTCATATAATTTACGGGCAAAATAGTTTAAGTGAACTTTATCAGAGCTTTCTTTTATATTATACAGTCTGTATTAATTTAAATTTAGAATAAATACATATTGGGGTTGGGGTTGTATTTACAGTTGCAATTAAAGTTATTCAACCCAAATTGAAAATCAGGTTTAATGTCAAAAGTGACAGACTTTGAGCTGTTTAGCAATGAACAAATCAAATAAAAGCAATTAAAATAGTTTAACACAATAAATGCTTCGAATCTTTTGCCCAAATTCAACTGAAAATGCAACTTGTGACTTCTCCAATTTCAAAATTATTCAACCCTCTATATAGAATCCCTCACAACAGCACAAATATTCAAAACAGGTGTTGTCTCAAGCACAACTGGTGCAACTAATCAAGGGCTTCATTAGTTGCACCAGTTGTGCTTGAGCTGGAACACATGAAATACCTGAACTGGCTAGGGGTAGAAATTGTATGAAATACCTGGACAGGGCAGAAAAGGGAAGCTATCAATGGCTGCAAGCAGATTTCTGAGAAGGCAGAAAAAACCTCGAGTAACTGCTGTCAATCATGGTGGTGGCTCGGTGATGCTCTGGGGCTACTTTGCATCCTCTGGCACTGGAAACCTGCAGCGTGTGGAAGGCAAGATGGATTCATTGAAGTATCAGGAAATCCTAGGAGAAAAAGTCATGCCGTCTGTGAGGAAGTTGAAGTTTGGGTGTCATTGGATCTTCCAACAGGACAATGATCCCATGCATACTTCAAATTCCACCAAGGCTTGGTTGCAGAATAAGTCCTGGAAGATTCTACAGGGCCATCACAGTCACCTGATTTGAACCCCATAGAAAATATCTGGTGGGATGTGAAGGCAAAATCCAAGAGTATTACTGAACTGGAGGTCATTTCTCATGAGGAATGGCTCAGGAACACTGCCAGAAGGTATGCGTCTCGTTTGCAGCAGGAAAATAACAGCAAAAGGGCGCTCTTGAAGGGGTTGAATAATTTTGAAGCTGGAGAAGTCATTATAAGTTGCATTTTCAGTTGAACTTGTGTAAACCACTTGAAGCATTTATTGTGTTGAACTATTTCCATGGATTTTGTTTGATTTGTTCATTGCAAACAGCTGAAAGTCTATAAATTTTGACAATAAACCTGATTTGCAATGGGGGTTGAATCATTTTGATTGCAACTGTAAATCCAGCAGATCCTCTGGTGGAGTCGTGACCACACAGTTGCTCCAGACCGCTCCGTCATTCAACTTGCACTGTTTATTATGCGGAATCTTTTTGTCAAACCATTTCAATTACTTTTATTTGATTTGTTCAACTGAAAGTCTGTACATTTTGACAATAAACCTGGTTTGCAATGGGGGTTTAATCATTTTGATTGCAACTGTAAATGGCGCACTGGAGTAATTATTACTTGAGTCGCTTATCTATGATTTTATTTCCATCCAGATTGGCCTTAGACCAATTATGTACTGCGTTTTAACAACTCTGTGGTCATTTGATTATTTTAGTCCTGTCCAGATTGACATGTTGGTATGCATTGGAAAAAAAGTTTTTTGGACTGCTGCTACTCACCACATTTATTCGCATAGCATGCATATCCACTTCCTGAATTGTGAAAACATTAATGCTTTGGAGGAGTCTTTTAACAGCCTGGTTAGATGGGTCAGTAGTCATCAGTCCTCTTCCTTAAGATCTACCTTGCTCCAGGTTTCATCTCCAACCAAGATCTAACAAACCTGTTTTAGCTGATCAGGAACTTCTTAAGACAATGATTAGATGATTAACCAGCTGGGCACGACTACGGTTGGAGTTAAAGTCTTGGCGACCACTGGTATGGGTCATATACAGTAACTGAGTCACCATGCTGAATGCACTGGGAAACCAATGGCAGCAGAAAGAAAATAAATCAAATCAAAAGAGTGTGATTAGAATAATGTCAGCTACAGGTATAAAGCCACTTCATATTCATATGCCATAAAAGAAAGAGCAGTTGTATCAGTGTAACTTCCTTAAGAATCATCCCACAACCATGATGCACGAGTTCATAAACTCATCCTGCCTGCGTCAACTGAATTTCCATCAGAAGCAACAGGTTTACCCTGAAGGAGATAAAAAATATTATTACAGACATCGCCCAGGGAAACTAATTTTGTCGATTAAAGCTTATAATTACACCTTAGTACTTTTTCAAGTGTTCAAATATACGTAATGATGGGCAGTTTAACTCACTAATGTCAATAAAAATAAATTTTTGATATTAGCCAAATGGATAACTGTCTAAACCCAGCAAATAATTGAAGAAAATCATGACCAAAGTTATGACTAATGGTTCAACCCTAATGCAGACCAAACCCTGCTTAGTGTATTGAGCGTAAACCTAAAGCCCCGCTTGACATGTTTGCTTTAAGTGAATGATCAGATAATAATTTGTTTACAAGAACCGCTTGAATAAATCCAGGTTTTGCAATTACCATAGTTCAAGTAATATTGAACAGATCAAGTCGAGATAAGGATTTCTTTTTTTTTTTCAAAAGCAACTGAAACTCGTTAAATTGTCCTGTGAGCACATAAAATATTACGCTATGTTCCACATGATGTTATAACATACGTAATCTTTTGGGTCTGGTTTGGAAACAGAATCAAACTGCCTGGTTTCTTTTTTTCTGGCTCTGTGTGTACAGATAAAATATCAAATAAATCTTTTATACATGCATACTTTGCTGACACAAAATCTGTGAGGTTGTAATCCGATTCTCAGACGTTCAATCGGACAGACGCAAAAATATGTAAGGAGACAGCAACTGTTTGAGCTGGTATGTGATGTCTCCCTGGATAAAGAGATGACAACAGTAACACCTCTTAAAAAAGGGAAGTGGATTATGGGAGCCAGTGTGAAGTGACAAGAGGCGAAGAGGTCGCAGTTCTTCTCTTATTTCATGCCGTCAATGTCTCTTTCCCTAGAGAGGAGAGGTTTTTTTTTCTGTGTGTAAAAGCAAAACCTGTTTGTAGTTACAGGGTTTGTTGTGCTCTTCTGTTTTGTAGGTCAACATGTCCTCCTCCCCATTAATTGGAGTCTCGGTGTATCACGCAAAGTGAAGCCGCAGCTGCTTCACATTACAGAGGGAGGGGTAGCCGTAGAAGCCGGACATCTTTGTTTGGAAATGGGCTCTCGGGGGCTTCCTACCATGTCCACGTCCCGCTCGTGCTGACCCTCCCTTCGGCCCCGTCTGTGTCACACAGCAGCCGAAACACAACACCACTACATTCGCTGCGCAAACAGGATCACCTTTACCAAATTCTGGGGGTCGACTCCACGTTTTTAAGAGATGTGAGATGTGAGAGCCAGATCCTGCTGAGGAACGACCAGCATGTGACGATGAGTGATTTTATACGTGTGCTATTTGTACTTGTGCCAGGTGCCTCAGACACACACACACACACACACACACACACACACACACAGCGGTACATAAACAACATCATTACTGTGCTGACAGACAGGCTTTTTTGTCTGTGGAATGTGTGGATTTTGAGTGTTAATGAAATCATCAAGTCTGACAAAGCAGAAGGTGTGTGTAAATAAAAAAAAATAATAATAATAAAATAAGAATTTCTGCACAACCAAGCACAATTTGAGTCAGGGAAAAGTATGCGGGTGTGCGGTGTAGTTATAGTTGCCTTGTTTGCAGTCTTAGTAACAGGTTGCTGATGTAACAATGCACAGACAGTTAGCATGCTGGCTTTACAATGGGCCTAAAGGGACGTGGAGATTAATAGTAGGATCATCATGCCAAAGCGTGTGAAACACTTGTTAGCTTGAGTCCTGCAGATCCTAGACATGTTCAAATAAAAAAGGGGCTCAAACATACCAGCAAGCAGCAATTATTGAGGCTCATGTGCTTTAATTGGAAAAGAAATTAGCAAGCAGCATTGTTACAAAAAAATAAATAAAATAAATCGGATCATGGAAAAGATGATAAGTTTGGCAACAGGCTATGCTGTAATCCATCTTTTCATGCAGACTTATCCTTCATGCTACCTCAAAATACTTATTTCTCTACAGCCACTGAAATACTCACCTCTGATTGGCTGGTCAGCGAGGGTTATTTTCTTAGACTGAAACACCACAAACATGGATCTGATCAAAATTTGAACTACAGCTGTAAACAATTGGTTCTCATACTACACTCTTTAAAGAAGGGTGTAGGATTCTACACTCGTCTAGATTGTTTTGGGTAGAACCATACAAAAGCATATTCCAGGATGAACCCTTTTAGAAAAGGTTCCATGTAAAATCTCTATGGAAAGCATTTACAGAGATTCTACTAGATGAAGCGTGATGGTGTAAAATGCAATGATAGCCTACTTAAAAAGGGGATATAAACTCAACCAAAAAAAGAAATGTCCTCTCACATTCAACTGCATTTACTCCAGCAAATTTCTTAACATGTGTAAATATTTGTATTAACATAAAAAAAATTTAACAACTGAATAAGTTTCACAGACGTTTGACGAACAGAAATGGAATAGTGAGTCCCTGAACAGGGTGGGGGTCAATATTAAAAATAAGAGTCATTATCTGGTGACCTCCAGCTGCTTTAAGTACTACAGTGCATCTCCTCCTCATGGACTGTACCAGATTGGTCCGTTCTTGCTGTGAGATGTTATTCCACTCTTCCACCAAGGTGTTTGCAAGTTCTCGATCAGGTCTGTGGGGGCAAACGATCACATAATTTTCCACTGTGTGGACGATCAGCTGTCCTTCCTGTCTCCCTGTAGCACAGTCTTAGGCATCTTACATTACAGACATTGCAGTTTATTGCTCTGGACACATCTGCAGTCCTCATGCCTCCCTGCAGCACGTCTATGGCACGTTCACGCAGGTGAGCAGGAACCCTAGGCATCTTTCTTCTGGTGTTTTTCAGAGTCAGTAGAAAGGTCACTTTAGTGTCCTAAGTTATTGTAACTGTGACCTTAATCGCCTAACACCTGTACACTGTGTCTTAAGGACTGTTCTACAGGTGCATGTGCAATAATTGCATGAAAAACATTGTTTAAACCCTTTCCAATAAAAATCTGTGAAGCTTATTTGGATCTCCTGAAAAAGGGGTGTTTCTTTTTTTTCCCCGCTGAGTTTAGTTGTCATGGATTTTGTAAATTATAGCCAGTTTCAGAAACTCTTTAGAATTTGAAAGAATACTACTGAGGTGTAAGGAACCTTTTGCAGCAGCAAAGAGTTTATATGTATCCAAATGTAAATTATGGCAAGTGATCACAAAATAACGGGCTGTGGGCTTCCTGATGCCAGGACATTTTGTTGGGCATTTGCTCCTATATACACTTTATTTTATGGTTCTCTACTCTCCATTGAGTCCTACTTCGATGATCATTTGGTTCCCTAGTCCCCTTTGTTTCTTGCATCCCTGATTTTATTGTTCGCTAATTCCCTTGTTTCCTACTTCCCTGATTCTATGGTTCTCTGGTCCACTTTGAGTCACAGTTCCCTGATTTTAGGGTTCTCCAGTCCCTTTTGTTTCCTACTTCCTTAATTTTAGGGGTCTCTAGTAGTCTTTGTTTCATGCATTCCTGACCTTTTTTGGTTCTCTTCTCCCCTTTATTTCCCCCTCTTCCCTAATTTTTTGGAACTCTAATCTTATTTCATACTTCTGTTTAACTTTGTGTCCTACTACCCTGTTTTTATAATTCTCTAATCCCCCTTGTTTCCTACTTCCCTGATTTTATGTCCCTTTTGTGTCCCAGTTTCTTGACTTTATGGTTCGCACATTGTGTGATTCTCTAGTCCTGGTTGTTCCAACTTCTCTGTTTTAATGATTCTCTAATCCCCCTTGTTTCCTACTTCCCTGATTCTATAGATCCCTAGCCCATTTTGATTCCCAGATGTTTCTTACTTCTCTGATTTTATGGTTCTCTTGCTCCCTTTGTGTAAGAGTTCCCTGATTTTATGGGTCTCTAGTCCACTTCATTGCAAGTTCTTTTGCTTTCTAGAGCTCTAATTTAATTTAATCTAAGGTCCCTCATTTGCTTGTATGTAAATGTTTTTTTCCTCTCTCTCCCTGATAATACTCTAGCAGCAGAAGTGACATTCCTTTTTTATTTAGTCAGATACAAAACAAGAACATTGTCATGGAGAAGAGTCAGGTTTAGTTCAATGTAGGGATGACATGTTCATAGTGGGTAATGTAACACATATGATACATAATTATCAATGCAAATACAGAATACAGCATTACACATTAACTAATATTAAATGCTAGTTTTATGTTGAAATGATCCTTTAAGCTAAAGCAACATGCAGGAACATATGTCTGTCAACATGCATCACTCCCAATGCAATGTCATGTTTTTTTTAACATGAAAATGGTCTCACCTCTATTAGACCTGTCCCCAGCTGCTTAAACCACACCATGTGTTTCTCTTCGACATTCAGTTGTCTGTAAAAGTATGACCTTGCTCCAGCAGGCCCGCGTTTAACCATGCGGTTTACTGCTGGGCAAGAGCTTCTGTTCAGAGATCAAGCACAACAAATGCTTGAGAAAGAGCAAACTACTGTAGCTCCCTTTCTGCAATATTAATATCAGTATCAATAATGAATCTTTGTGCTCTGTGGGTGCTGAGCGACTTCTCTAAGCAATCAGACGCTGAAATTCCCACCTTCAAACCTCTCCAAATCCAACTTTCAACTACATAACAATGATAATGACATATTACATGAATCATTTCAGAGCACTTGAGAATTGAGTGTACTAAGAATACATTTTTTATTAAAGCCATAAGAATTGTCCGTGAACACATACACAGATTCCAGGGTAGAGGGTGGATTTGGCTGATGAGGAGAGGAATGAGAAAAATGGCCTCCCACTTGGATGAGTTTGCCCTTTTCACTACAAATTAGCAGCATGACCAACAATAATAAGAGGGCCATGCAGGTTCAAGATGTCCTCGGAGACAGTGAGGAGCAAAAATGTTCTCACAGAGGAGAATAAGCATCACCCTTCTCTGAAGAATGAACAATGAAAACGTTCTAGCTGGATGCTGCCTTGACTAGAAGTTTTTTTTTTCCACACAATGTTTCTATTTTATTTTATTATTTTAAACAACATAAGAAATGGACAGCATGTTTCCACTACGATGACCACAACCACCCTAACACACATTCACTACTCTTAGCATTTAAGAAGGGACCACTCTGACTGCTTGAATAATGAAACTTATCTTACAAAATATTTTATAAATAAGACTCAAGACGGACAGGGCCACATTCCGGATGAAACCCTAATATCAGCCGCAAGGTTCCACTAACATATCAGGGTAGGTGTTAAACCACACAATTGGGCTCATTGCTTCTCTTCTCTCCCAGCCAACTTCATGTCATATTTCATACAAGGTGTTTGCACAAGGTGGGGGTCTCTCTCTTTGTCCTGGTGGATCTACAGCCCGGTCCAAAATAAACCACCCACAATGGAATTCTCACAATTCCACATCGGGTCCAGAAACCTCAAGAGCATGGCTACCAGAGGAGCTGAAACTAGACGAGACAGAGCTGTAGAGAAGTTTCACACGTGATATCCAGCATCTGTACAGGCACCAGTAAAACAAGAGATGGAATGATATATCTATCTATCTATCTATCTATCTATCTATCTATCTGTATATATATTAAAAAAAAGGCTTAGGGTTAGGCTTAGGGTTAGGCATCGAGAAAACTGCGTTTTTGGGGGTCTCGTTTGATTTGGTTTGATGGATTTTCCTCTAATCTGGGACACTTAATTATGGAGACCTTGTAGGAGTAGGGTGCACTCCAAACTGGCGAGTGACTGGTAAATTGGAATATTATTACAAACCTGAGCGTCTGGTTCAGGGCGGTTGATTGCCTGCTCATGTGGGAGGTGCAATTTTACAGGAATGCAAGGGGACGGGGACTAGACGACGAAAATGGCGGGGTGGAGGGGAAGGGGTTAGTAAGAGCTGCTCGCTTTGTAATGGAAACACTGGCTTATTCGGCAATTACCTGGACCAGAAGAAAAGAAACCAGTGGCCTTATTATATCCTAAATTTATTTTGATTTCTGTCTCTAATAAGGCAGGGAGAAATTAACCAAAAATACTTAGCCTTAATTTATCCCCACCGTTTTTCTGCCAGTGCCTCCTGCCAAGAACAGGGCCATAACCCGCCTCTCCCATGACCCGGCTTATTAAAAACGCCTCGTTTGGAAGCTCTTAAGCAGCAAAAATGTATGATTTAGTCACCGCTGAAATAAAAGCAGTCTCATATTTGCCGCTGACCAACAGACCGCTCTAAACGCTACACATAACAGAATCCTAACATAATTTAGCTACCACCCGTGTTTTATAAAAAGGTAGGATTGCGACACCACATGCATTTGACATGCGATCTTTTAAGTTTTCCCACATGACACATGCAAAAATGATTAACCGATCGACACGATCTGACACGCACCGGTCGACGCAATTTGACACGCATATGCAAATGCCACACATGGCTTTCAATACACACATCATTTTACAAGCACTCACAGAGACACAAACAAAGTTAGCACATGACATTGATTCCTGATGCCGGCTTAGCGGAGTGGACCGAAGCGCACAGGCGGGGAGAATCAAGGCTGCTGGACTTTAATTTGCTGTTGTTTGTACATTCGTGCGGTGTGTAAATGATGAAGAAAACAGGTGGCCCCAATCATCTGGTCGGCAGCTGTGGGTTTATGCCTCGCTCAGCTTATACCTTGACCAGATCGGCCAAGCAGTGCAAGAACAAACAAACCACACACACTGACACACATATTAGTGTGAAATGCAATGCCACTGATATTTGCTGCTCTAAATATCCATATCTGTATTTAAACCCAAAGTGGGCATGATCCAAATGGGAAGTTTTGGGTATTTCTTTCTTGTTGCATACTTTTTTTCTTATTTAAATATGAACCTATGCTCCAATGCTCCTAGAAGCAGTTAAAAAAAAACACACAGATGTCAGCATGGCGTGTGAATTCTGGCTCTTTTATTTGTATCGACCTGCATTGTTTTCTAACAGGTTTAGGTGACTTCA
>JAOUWY010000035.1:19990836-20005641 GCA_025728095.1 Prietella phreatophila
TACAGGAAGCCAGTGGAGGGAGATGAAGAGGGGTGTGACATGGGTTCTCTTGGGCTGGTTGAAGACGAGGTGCACTGCAGCATTCTGAATCATCTGAAGGGGTTTGATGGAGTTGGCTGGGAGGCCTGAAAGCAGTGAGTTGCAGTAGTCCCATTTAGAGATAAGAGCCTGGACTAGTATCTGTGTAGCCTTTTTTGACAACAACGTTCAGAATATCAACATTAACCTCAGATTCATTTACACACCTTCAGTACCTGCATGGGATGCCAGATCATCACAGTGCACCATCCAAACACTTGTTCATACCCATGAGAAATTAATCGTATCCAGTCTGCTTAATTTCATTCTTTTTGGACAGTGGTAGGCAACCCAGAGGAAGCTCGAGAGAACACGCAGAGAATCTGAACAACTCTACGCAAACTCAGTAACTCAATTCAGTACTAAGGATGCATCAATACTAATACTGGAATCAGGTATTTGTCTGACACCATGATCATTTTCTCATAAAAACATGATTCCTTATAATATTATATGACATAAGCCTATATGTTGTACACTGCGCTAATGAACAGACAAGAAATAACAGCAATCTGGATGTATTTCATGATTAAGGACCAAAGCAAAGCAGACTGTGCTCTGTGAATTTATCAAGATGAGCAGCAAATACGGCGTCTTTCTAACCTGAAAAAATGTCCTAAACATAAATCCCAGCATAAGGAGCTCATTGCCGTTAGTAAATGCTAACATGCATGGCAACGCACAACACTCTATCCAGCTGTGGTTCCTTTGGGAACTAATTTTGTTGACTGAGCAAAAATAAATATATTTGGCCATGTTATGTCTGAAATGTCATTTACTCACTCAATATTACGTTCTTTGTAGAACCACTGTACGAAAACAATATCGGACAAGCAAGAGTTCTGCGATTACCTTCGTATCGAGTAGCACGCGTTCCACTACTTTGAGAAATATTAGCGTTGCCACAACTCGCACAAGATCGATCCATTTGAGGTTAAATTTTCTGTTCAAGATGAAGTCATGACGTGTTCTCTGCCTTAGATACTTAATACATACACAACACTTTTTTCCCCCCTTGTGGAAAGAAATGGATACACAATACCCCCCCGTGTGTAATCACACCAGACATCTTCAGAAGGCGAGATCCGTTTACCTGCACAGTTCGTCATCTGTTCACAGATTTCTGTAAATATTAAATAAAAGGTAAGGTTTCAAATCAGACTCAGAGCCGAGGAAACGTCCGAGCAAGCCCGCACGTGGATTTTCAAAAGGGACTGAAGAGTGGGAATGAGATCCTATTTTACCTGAAAGGAAGACAATCAGCGTCAAGTAAAGTGGTGCTTTGGAATGAAAGAAGGTAATCAGTCTGGACTATCAGCATTTGAAACTAAGCCAGACTCATGCTCAAATCTCAGCTGATGTAAAATTACACAAATTAAAGCCATCAGTGTTAACATGTGCACGAATGCCAATGCATGACTGATCAGGCGTATCACTTTCTTCATCTTTGAAGCAGGCTTTTCTTCTCAATCTTAAATGTTATTGATGAACACTTCATTTTTTCATCTTAATGATAAAAAAAAAACAACCTGTCCATTTGCCCTGATAAGTATATAATATTTCCCTCATAATAAGAGGAGTTCCATTTCAAAGCAAGATTAGGTCATAAGGACATCTAGTGCAAAACTCATGACCCTTTATGCTAGTTGCAATATCCATTTTCCTTTTTAACACTACCATGATTTTTTCCTTTCATTTCACCCATATTATCAGAAGCTCAAGATCGATATGCTCCGTAATCTCCGTTTTAAATAACAATTCTGTATTCGGAAACTATACCGTGCTCAAACTTCAGGAGATGGAGTGAAACCACAACATTAAATATAGCTATAAACATAAAACCTAGGATGAATGAAACACTTCAGGGTGATAACAATAACTGATTCGTCACGGATTATTTTTCTATAATGGCAAAACAGTTCGCGTTTTCTTTGTTGCATATATACTAGTATAGTGCAAATACACAAGTACAGGAGAAAAGCATGTAAAAACTAGAGGGAATCAGCTCTTATAAGTATGCACTCGTGTGAAATGACCTACCCAAGACGTTGCATTGTTCTTGATAAAATCAACGTGACGGCCAGGAAAATCTGTTTTGTTAGAAAACGTGAAAGCAATTATACAACATTTGTATTTGATTGAGTTAAGCTCTGTTTGTTTTAATTGAGTGGATGCTGGGGTTTCTCTTCATGTCCTATATATTGTTCATTGGTCACACAAAGAAAGCAATCTGCCAAGAATTAATTAAGCACAGCATAAAAAAAAAAAACTAAAAAAAAAGATTGTGTGTGTGTAACCAATACAGCTAGCAATAAAAATGACAAATTCAACGTGATACTATATGGTGAGGTTTTGATGTGATGCATTTTTTTCGATCCAGGAAACATGTACATCGAATATGTATGTATGTATCTTAGGTTTCCATTTCCAATTTAGTAAAACAAATGTACAACAACTGAAAAGTTATAATGACACGGGGTATTTTTTTACCTGATCCATTTAGCCAGGAAATGCAGCAGAGAGGTGTTCTTGGGTAGCTTTGTCCATCCACCCATCCATCCATCCATCCATCTTCTACCGCTTACTCCTTTTCAGGGTCATGGGGAACCTGGAGCCTATCCCAGGGAACATCGGGTACAAGGTGGGGTACACCCTGGACAGGGTACAAATCCATCGCAAGGGACAATCACATGTTTTTGTCTAATTCCACACAAAAGGGTGCTTACTGTCTGCAGATATGCGTGGATAGATTTGTGATATTAGGTATATAGTACACTTATTTGGCAGATTCAGCACACTGTAAATGTTTCAGTTCACCACTCATTGGCTGATGGTATCATATCTCACCAGGAAACTAAAGCGTTTCCATACACCAGAACTTAAAGATTTGGGGGAATCTTGCTACTTGTCTGTAGACATTGGCGTTTTCACGAGCTACAGTACTGTGAACAAGTATTTGCACACTGATTTCTTCTGTATCTCTCGTACTAAATTGTTTCAGAAATGGAAACAATCCAAGATATAACCAAGGCAAACAGAGTAAACACAAAAGACAGTTTTTAAATGATAATGCTATTTATTGAAGCAAAAAAGTTCTCCAATACCAGCTGGGCCTGTGTGAAAATTTATTTGCCCCCATAGTTAGTAATTCCCCAAATCTATGAAACTGCATTCACAATGGACTAGAAGCAACCAGGCCTGATTACTGCAAACCCTGTTCAATCAAATCAACACTTAAATAAAACTTTTTCAACAGCATGAAGTTGGTTAAAAAGGTCTTATCCAGTTACGCACTTTGCCAACGTTGAAAAATTCAAGAAATAATGATGAAGGTGATTGAAATACATCAGTCTGGGAAGGGTTACCAAGCTATTTCAAAGGCTCTGGGACTCCAAAGAACCACAGCGAGAGCAGTGAACCTTCCCAGAAGTGGCCGACTTTCCAAAATTCCTCCAAGAGCACAGCGACGACTCATCCAGGAAGTCACAAAAGAACCAAGGACAACAGGCCTCTCTTGTATCAATAAAGGTCATGGTTCATGACTCTGCTATCAGAAAGACACTGGGCAAAAATGGCATCCATGGAAGAGTTGCGAAGCAAAAGTCACTGCTAATCCAGAAGAACATTAATTTTACCAAAAAACACCTTGATGATTTTCAATCCTTTTGGGAGAATGTTCTGTGGATTGAGGAGTCAAAAGTGGAACTGTTTGGAAGACAGGAGTCCCGTTACATCTGGCATAAACCAAACGCGGAATTCCACAAAAAGAACTTTTTCAGAGAATTGACTGTGAGCTTGATTAATTTTAAATATTTATTACACCTCATGTAATATAAGCAGTATTTTATAACCGCACAACACACATTGAACACATTGTTCAATACCCAGCCATATTGAATCAAGATACGGAAAGAAGAAGGTGGATGTGAAGATGACGACTTTGTCACGTATACGTTACAGCAGAGTGAAATTCTTTTTTTGCACATCTCGGCTTGTTAGGAAGCTGAGGTCAGAGTGCAGGATCGAACATGATGTGAACACAAATGATATGGCACCCCTGGAACAGAGAGGGTTAAAAGCCTTGCTCAAGGGCGCAACAATGACAGCTTGGCTGTGCTGGGGCTTGACCCCGAGCCACCTCTGCACTACAATGAACCATATTGTTACCTTTCCTATGCAATACAACATTCAATATTTCCATTAGTGTTGATATAAAATATTTAAAAACATACGATGCTGGGGCTAAACCTTTAAAATGTGAAGACAACGTAATACAAAACTGATGCATGTCTAGTGCGCAACACAGGAATGTGATGACACAAAGGTCCTTATTGATGTATGCACTGAATATTGAACTAAAGTTAAAAATGATAAGAAATAAAGCAGTTATGTAGCTTTTGGATAAATACCATATTTAACTAAAAATTTTATTGCACACATCCTTCATGTTCTTGGCTGCTAAAGACCGACATGACAGGATGCTAACTGGAACACATATACAATGTTATCAGGTCAGGTCACTACCAGTCTTCTAGTCCAAAACAAACTCCTAATTCTGGAATTCGATGCTTAAATGGATTTCACTGGGAGCAATTCCTGACCAAACGTTTGCTGTATGCTGTGTGACAAATTGCAGTCTGGTCCCAGACACCGCAGTTGCCCTCTAGCATCCCTCGCACCCACTAAAACAGCAGAGTAATATCTGTAGCCGTCTCCAAGAAAGTACGAGGAACGCGAAGTCTCTCTGGTGATGACCAGCTATTAATTACGCCAAGGATGTGGTCCTACATTCTTGGCCTTGAATTGTAGATCCTGTTTGGGCTGGGAAGGACCTGTTCTCATACATCATAATTCCAGCAGCGAGTCACCGAGCAATCAGACTAACGAGGACTTCTCTTCACCCTCACAAACCTCAACACCGTTTTTCCTCCATTAATAACGTTTGCTGGGTACGAGGTCACTAAACGTGACCATAACGAGATGTGATGATCAAGCGTTCGAGAGAGCAAAAAGTCAGCTGAACAAATGTTTGAGTCTGAGTTTGACGGGCAGTCTGGCCCATGCACGTCCCTCCTAAATTATGATAAAGCACAGACACAAGTCAAACACGGGACTGGAGTTTTCCTACGCATTTGTTCACAAAAGTGAAGAGCCAAGACAAATACACTAAACGCAACTCGATCGCAACATTCATTGGAGCTTTCACCGAGACCATCAGCAGTCCTTGGCCAAAATGAATCACAGTTTCACAGCACTAACATTCAGCAAGTTTCACTGGAAACAGCGAAATGACGATGTAAATGTTTCCTACTAAATAAACCTTTTAATGGCTTTTCTGCAATACTCCCACCTACAAAAAAAAATTCTCATCATGATGCACGAAAATTGTGTTCTTTGACCAATAAAAGAATAAAATATTGGGGTAACACACCGACACTATCCGTGTCTGTTTAGTGCTCCAAATGGTCATGTCTGTAGCTGAATTCGGATTTTAAGTGGGCGTGGCAATGCTAGGAGCAAGACAAATTTTTTATTTCTTCGTCCTGTGAACTTCTGACCACTAAATATCTCCTCCGTGCTTGACTTTGTCGCATCCCGATACAGACCTCTAATCTCAACTTGGTGCCATGTGAACCTTCACATTATAAATGAACATTTGTAAAAGACACAAAGATTATCCCATGACTGTAAATTATGCATCGACACATGATTCAAACTCCTTGCCTTTAGAAATAATTGGTTTAGAAACGGTGACTAACACACTTAGGAAGGGGGATAGGTTACAAAAGACTGCTTCAAAGAGAGGCTTTTTGGATCCTTCATTTAAAAAGCTTTTCCTGGTTTGAATTAAGAACTAGATCCGACTCCATTCCTGTAAAACGTATACATATAATTATATATACACATTTTTATTTCATATTTTCTTTTTGTTGTGCATGCTTCCGTTTTCCTGTACATTCATGTTCACGGTCTTGGGGTGGGAGTGTGTCACTAAGATCTTGGATCTTCTAAACTTTATTGACGACTTACACTTGCATCTGCAACTCATTTAGGTCTCGAACACACTCTGAGGAAGGCTGTATGCCAAAATAAAAGACATCAGTGTGGCTTTTAATTTTTGTATGTCCTAACGTAACTAGCAAAATAAAGGCTTTATAACTTTCGTATGAGAAGTGCCTTGGCTCCCCCCCATGTTCGACACCCAATGAAAGAGCACCTTCTGGATATCTTCCAAGATATCCATGTCTAATTATTTGTACATAGTGTTAGATTGGCACTTCACTGTAGGCCTAGTTCCTCCTTTCCTCCCCATCATGTTTGACTCAGTTAACATTTAACAAGTATATAGTTGGTATTAGTTATGAATATTTTAAGGAACCTATTTTTGAGTGATAACTAATACTAACCATATCCAGAGTTACACTGTGTAGCTCTCACGCAAAATGTGTCATGAATAGCAGGTCTACTCATACAACAGGAGGGTCCAATCATGCAGGTTTTTCCATTCCAATCAAGCAGGAGCCACACCTGATTCCACCTGTTTAATCAATTGATCCTGGCTTTCAGTAGATTCAGGTGTGGCTTCTGCGTGATTAGAATGAAAACCTGCATCCACGCCATCCTTTCCGCATAAGATTAAACTGTTATATAACTTGGAGTAAATGTCACAGATCTGAAGTAGTGTAATATATTGTAGAGGTGATAAAATCATGAAGTAACTTCTAACATTTGAGGGTGGACTTGTGCGTTAGAACAAGCCCCCTGTTGGAGCGATTCTTGCACAGCGTGACCCCACAATTAAGAGATGGAGGTGCAATTTTGTTTTTAGCTCTGCAACATCATTTTGCACATTGCGAAACTAGAAGCTATTTAAAAAATATATAATATTAATAAAAAATAAAAAAATAAATAAATAAACCATTCCCTTGTGAGCATGCACCAAGCAGGTAACATAGTAGCATCCATAAACAAGTCCATGCAGTTGTGTGAGAACAGTGTGTGATTGTTAATCCTTTTTGGAGGAGGTGGAGAGCTCATTCCTTTGTGCCCTATGCTCATGAACAGAAGCTTCGCATGCTCAGGGAGGGACCCAAAACTCTACACTCTTCCCATGGCACGAAAGGCTATTGTCTGTCCCCCACCTTGGGAAAAGTGCGAGAGATAAGGTGCTCGCCAGACACAAAGCTGTGAGCACTGAGGGCACCAAGCCTGCCTTTGGGATTCTTCAGCTGCAAACGACCACAAATCAGACTTTGGCATGATAAGAGCCACAATTTGTGTTTTCATTTTTCCATGTGATTCATCCTTGACCCTCGTTTCAGTGTGGAACACCCTTCTCAATTAAAAGGATCTAATCACTCACCATGGTGGCCATTTTGGAGCAATTTTTTTTTTGCACATTGTCAGAGGTATACTTTAAAGTGGTGAAAATTCCTTTAGTGGTGAGACATCTTGACCCGCATGAGTTCTGTCGCTGCCTTTCAAAGAAAAAAAACTATAATAATGAGAGAGGGAGGGAGAGGGTGATGTTTTCCTTTTCATGCCCAGCCTCTGAAACTCCATCCCTCTTTTCTGGTGTCATTCGTTCCTTTGTGTGGGGCAGTAGTGGCTCCCTTTGACACTGCACTGGTTATCCTCTTGACACCCGACTCCACTGAGGATCCGCACTCTCCGGCCTTTGTTCTTCAATCACCTTTCCTTTTGCCTGTATGAGGAAGCTCACTGGCACACTGCAATACCCCAACCCTCCACGACCCTGCTTTCTTTCCTCTCTAGACTTTACCTTCCTTTCATCTGCTCTTAGGGTGCAGAAAACTATCAAGAACTTGACAAACCTTGACAAACCTCCTGTTTAACATAGTGAATTTTTTAAATTGGTGCAGATGTACTCTTCAAATACACCTGAGCAGAACAGTAAAACAAAAACAACACTAGGCCTCTCTGATTCAGGATCCCACAGTCTGATAATTCCTGTGGGATTTCAACTCAATTCCAAAGCTGCTTTTCAGGCATTTCTCGAGGCGGGGGTTGGATTCTCACGGAAATCTGCAGATAAGAGGCACCTCTCTTGACAGGCCAAAGTGGCTGCCATGTCACGGAATGAGATAAGGAGTGTGATGAGGGAGGGAGGCCACAGCGCCGAGTGACGGCACAAAAACACTTCCCAGCTGCTTTCCAAGCCATGTCACGGCTCTTCAAAGCATTAGACACTTTCCTTAATACAAACTAGTCCGTGGTCAGGTATTGCCTGTTTACCCTTTTGTCCATTATTGTTTTTTATATAGCTTTGATCACAGACATGTTGCAGTTTGCCCTGGTCCATCAGGGCTTCTTGTTTAATGCAGAGCAAGACGAAATGTCAGTATATGCAAGTCATTTCTCTACCTAAATATTCCAGCTAGTTTCATAAATATCTGGCAACTCCATGTTAGGTTTATTAGGCGCACAGGTCACTTTGTATGCATACGTTTACTGGCTAGTAATGGTCTACATTGTGTGTGTAAGCCCTTTTCAATTCCATCCATCGAAAGACCAGGACCACCAGTGAACTGATTATTTGGGTGGTAGTTCATACTCAGCACAGCAGTGACCTGGACATGACACTAGTATGATTGGATCAGGTGCAGCAGTGTTGCTGAGACCTAATCAACTGGCAAGTCGGTTTTTTCATTCTATGACAGTCCTGAATTATGACTTGTACTTGATTAATAACGTAATCAGATAAAGTTCTGAATTAAGCTGAAGGAGGAAAAACAAAGACCTGTAAAACAAGGTCGTTATTATTCTAGTTCGTTTGCAGCTCTGAGTCACAAGCGGCGCCAACTCTCCGCAGCGATCCATTAGTCCGAGAGACGTGTTTCATATGAGTTTGTTTAACTTTTCCTGGCACCGGTTCAAACAGCTGTGTGTTTGGCTGTAGCCTGTGTAACACCCTTGACCCTGGGGAGCCTTGATGTCCGCTCCACTACTGTACAGGTCCAAAAAAAAAGGTGGTGTATGATGTATGGAAAGGAGCAATGGGTCCAGCTGGGCTGCAAGAGGCGTTGGTTGCTGGATGGAAGCCTGGCTGCTATTCCAGGCTCATCTCCGACACCTCCGCGGCATCACACTGCAAGATTACCTCTTACAATCCTTCATAGTCGAGGCACACGTCAGAAAGATCATGCTGGCTGCACCTGGAGGTCGACGTAAAACACACGCCAAGAGATCCATGGTGTAGTCGTAAGAAACGGCCCTGCGGATCAGATGGGCTTATCGTTTTTGCCGTTTAGCCCAAACGCAAAGGGTTTAGGGCTGCTTACTGGTACAGACTGCGCTCTAGCCAGGATGCCAATGGACTGGATGCTTGACTGATGAAACAGGATCAAGGAGGTGAAGGTCTGGTTTCATGTCTTCAGTCTGAATCAAATTAGAGCCTGTTTAAAGGCACACCATTGTAGCTCCACTGTTAAGGCTTCAAGAGAAACAAGCACAATGAGACGTGACATAAGAAGTTGGCTCGGAAATGCAGACTGTGGCAACACTGATGAGGCTTACGTTACGGACTCGCCTGCAGAAACGCTGCCTAAACCAAGACACAGAAAAAGCAGGACCACCCTCTACGACTCATCCACCGGCAGCACTTCTCAAAGCCTCATTTCATTTACCTTGTTCTGGCTTTTCCATTTCCATAGAAAGTCAGACAGGGTGCTAGGGGGAGCAACCAGAACCACAAAACCCGTACTTTAAATAAAAAAAAAAGAAAGAAAAAAAGCAGCTTTTAAAAATTTTTTTTAAATAAATAATTAGGTTTATCTCCTGATTTATTCATGGCATAAAGAAATGTGTATAAATCAGCGCTTCCCAAACTAGGGGTCGTGTTCCATCAATATCTTTTAGCATTGAAATTCAAAATTGCTTTATTTCTTTTACAAATGAATATTAGAAATATCATTCAACAATGAAAAGGGATTTCGTGTGCTACTATTTTGAACCAATACTGGAAGTCACATGCCAACAAGTTACATTTAAATAAATCGTATATTACAGGAGTTGAGCAACAATAACGGACCTAGACCTACTAGGTTGGTGAATATTTTTTCGAATGTTGGGTCAGTTTCGATTTGGCCGATGACCACTATCCACTATACAGGAGACGGTTTATAAAGAGTTGCTTTATAAAAGACATGGTCTCACATTTATATCACTTTAATCCTCCAGATGTACATAAGTTACGCAGGCAAGCATGTGTACAATGCAGCTTGTGACCCGTTGAAACACACCTCCTGACTCTTGGAAAAGCTGTGTCGAGAAACGCAAACTCACATCACCCACTAGATCCCAGAGCAAGGAATATTCTTTGTTTTTTTAATCACTCATTATAGACACGTTACTTACATCTTAAACAGTGTTACAGTCGACCTAAATTCTAAATGAGTCATTAAAATAAATAAATAAGATGTAGGGGAGTTCAAGATTTGGGGTTCACATAAAATTTCTAATATTTGGGTCTTTTGCCATAAAAGGGTTGGAACCCCTGGTGTAAATGATGATCTGCCATCATCTGATCATCTCTTGAAGAACCTCCTCTACATTTTATACACAATCCAGACCACACCACAAGTGCTGCCAAATGGTCAAGGTTGTTTACCATTACCAATATTTGCTCATCAGCTCAGCATGCAAGAGCTCAAAAGAAGCTCCTATCTGCTACCATTAAGAACCACCCCCCTCCTATTCCCCCCCCATTCACATCCACAGGGAAACATACAAGAGGGACAGCTGGCCAATAAAAATATCGTAAAAGGACACTCGTACATGTTTATGTTCCTTAAATGTCAAGCTTAATAGGGAGGGCATGATAAGAGCAATGTAGAGGCTTGTCGAAATTTATCTCTCAACTGAAGAGGCTGAATGCTTTTAAAAGAGCAAACTACGATACAGCAAACACTAGCCTGAAACGGGACATTTTAGGGGGGAAAATCAGATAATGTTTCAGCCTAATTGCTATCCATGTTTAAAAGTGGAGTTATACAGAGTAATGATTTTAATCTTGCTCTGCATTTAAGGCTTTCAAACAGGTGGAACAGGTGTGCCCATTGCAGGAGAGAAAAACATCAGAAAAATCCCTTTTAACAGATACGAGGCTGCACCGTCACGATACTGAGTAGACTCCTGTGATGTGATTTTATCAAGCGCAATATTTGAAGACAGAATGAAAGAAGACATCCTGAGCACTCACTGAGACAAATGGTGATTTATTCATTTGGGACGAGGGAACGGTGTACACCGGGTGAATCCTTTCTGTACATTCATGGAAAACGGAGCTCCTTCTCGTTTGATGCATCTACGGCTAACATGGACCCCAGAAGACCATTTCATTTACTTAAAGCCCACCATCATCTCTTGTCTCTTCCTTCATGGAATTTTCCTTGAAATGTAAAGAGTAAACCGCTCATCCAATGCTGTTATAGGTCATCTACGTACACCAGGGTGGTGTGATGATGCATTCGTTCTTAGTTATTAGCAGCATCCTCCAACACTGTCCTGGTATCCTAGAACACTTCAAAATGTTTTTTTATTCCTCTTGTACCACAGCAATTTGCTAAAAATTTTTTATTTTTTATTTAAACACCAACAAATAATACTATTTATCCATCAATACTGACAACATATTGCCTTCACATCAGCCTTCTTTTTTCCAACTCGAGCACATCCTGCACAAAAGCAGTCTGACTGACTGGGGATTTTCAGAAGTTTTAAGCTAGCAGACATCAAGGATACCCAATGTAGGAGTAAAGTCTCCCTCATACTGACAATACTCATTTGGCTCAGCCCAAGCTCTTCAAATCTGAAGCATTAGCTTTTGATACCGCGTGCACCTTTTTTGCACTCTTTCGGGGAAAAAATGAAGACAAGTGTTTACTAGGAGGTGTTACAGTTTGAAATTTTCCCAGTATAATATCGGTTAACCTTTATTTGAAGGGTACCTACATATGGGCTTCATAACACATTCGTAACCATTACATTAAGCTTTTAGAACACAGTGCAAGTCTTATGTCAAATCGCATCCTGTGACATTACAGGCTTTAATGAAATACGTCATAAGAGTGGAGACAAAAGGGCTCCAATTCATAATACATTCATAAACATTACATAAATCCTTTATTAAGCAGTATCAGACAGTTCACTTAATTGACAAATCGTCAGGTGACAGTTTTATGCGAAATCTCAGATTGGAGTGGACACAAAAAGGCCTATTATGATTGATAACCAGATAACATGAGCGCACGTACGAGCTTTGGAAAGTGTTGAATTAAGTAATTGTTAAATTACTTGTCTTGAGCCGTTTATTGAATTTATGCAGGTATACGACGCCTCTGGAGGTCCGTCCCATTTATAACATTCTTACAAACTTAGGAAGCACATATGCCAATATTATGAATAGTTTAAGTGCATGGAAATCAAAGTGATCGTGTAATAAATGGGAAATGTTCTACTATGAAACACTCCCATGTAATATGAATCTTAAGTGACATATGTCATCATTATGAATGATTTATACGCACCTATAATGTTTCAGCATAAGCCCTTCATAAAGCATCCAACACGGTTTTATAGAAGCTTAATGTTAGGGTTATGAATGCGTTATGAAGCCCATATGCAGCTACCCTCCAAATAAAGTGTTCCCATTCATAGGTCTCAGTATTAATTGCATGCTTAACACCGACGCTGGTGGTGAAAATTAAACGAATAACGTAGCACAAAAGTTTTCGTACAAACCGTTCCGAAAAGTATTGAATAAAATTTCATATCGTCAATATTTATGTGATTTAAAATCATTATAAAGCTGAAAGAGAGGACGACTATGTATAACGGTGTGCAACCGTAATACCCCAAACATTGACTGCATTATCAAACAAGAAATGAGACAGCTTTACATTTTAATCTCTTACAGTGCTTTTCAGATCGGACCAGAATCTAGATGCAAATCTTTTATCATTTCAAACCACGATGCTCAACTGTGAACCCAGCCACAAACATCTAGCACCACTGAAGCGATGGCGGGGCGACGTCACGTTAAATAAAAGCAAACATCGGCGCTGGGCTTTGGAATCTGAAGATACGAGTTCTACGGTTGGAAACAGGCCTGATTATAGCTACACAGAGCACTTGTAACGATCCCCAGGAGAAAGGTGCGGTGAGAGATACCATCATGTCTGAGTGCCACTTGTTGCTGAAGCAAAAGAGCCCTCATGACAAACTCATGCAATCGTGACGAGGATTTCCACCCTCGACTTCACACACTCATATGGGCAAGAAAATAAACGCCAATCCTGCCCAGGTTATTCTTTTTTGTAAAGATCCATCTTGAACCTGCATCCAATTCAGTCAGTGATTGGTTATGGTTTAAAATTTCACTCTCTAGGGTCCGAGGACATAATTCTACATTGAACGATAAATTTGTAAACAGACAACGCCTGCAATATTTGTAAATTGGGTATATGCTTCACTGACGTAACTACGCCAGCTGAAGACGAGGACAAAGCTGGTGCCAAGCTACGGTGGGGTAAAGTGTTCAAATTTGATTTTTCGCCAAGCTGTTCCTACAAGCCAGTAAAAAAGGTGTAGATGGATATCGTCATGTCTGAGTGTCACTTGTTGCCAAAGTGAAGGAACCCTCATGATACACTCATACGATCCCACCAAGCATCATAAGGGCGAGAAAATAACCGCACGATCGTGCACGGGGTTACCTCCGAGTGTGACAATGGGCAATCACCGAGACTTGTGCAGATACCCCTTATCAGCGCATGTGTGAAAGATAAAGTGCGACGATACAAACGGTTCCATTTCACGTGGCGAGCTTGTTTACTAACATTAAAACCTTTGTACCACCTTCAAGGTTAAAAAAACCCACATGCATGCTTTAGAAATGATCAGTCAGGCCTTTTCGTTGTTTTTTTTTAAATCTAGATGTTTATTAAGAGTGATGTTTCATGATGATTTGCAAAGAGAAACAATCAACGGTACATCGTTAACTCGTTGAATCTGCTAACCATGACGCTACAAAACTTTTTTTCCCTCTTCACCTTCACTCCTTTTAGCACATAGAATATTAAAGAGCATCGATATTTCTACATAACCGTAAAAAGTGGAGTGAGCTTGCATATCATCAAATAGAAACCACTTGTTTAATCACCCTACTTACTTCCTATGTCGCGATTGCGTTATTGCTCATTTCGTCTTTCCTTTTAACTCGGCTGTTGGATCGGAAAAAAAATATGGTGATACCGACTGTTACTTGAAATGGTGAAAAGGTATCACGCGGACCACTTGAATAAAATCGAGGAACAAGCTGGATCTGTTAATGCTGCTGCAGATCAAGTAAAATATTCGCTGGGAAATGTGCTTCAGGAAATCTTCATGATAGGGGCTTGTTTGCTCAGGTTTAATACTGTTGAGAGGTAGGGTCTGTTGCGTTCTCCCTCATAATGCTTTATATTATTAACAGCAGTCGAAAAAACGTCGAGCGAAAGTGCCGTGAACGAGGGGAAGGAAACGAGACGTGGCACACGAGCCAAGTATGAGATTAGACCCGATCGACATTCTGACGTGTGCCTCGTTTGTTGAAGTTATACAGGAGGATAAATCTCACTTCCAGCATGATTTTGATCTGCTCGTTCTAAACTTTCTGGTATTTACCCTTCAGCTCGATGACTCCTTAATGAGGAAGGGTGGGGGGCG
>JAOUWY010000035.1:20014341-20024848 GCA_025728095.1 Prietella phreatophila
GGGGGGGGTTTATTACTGAAAAAGAGCCACTTCGTTGTGTCAGCTCACTGCCAGTGTGACTGCGGTGTTCATTCTGTGAGGCTTGCACTTGGACGATCAATGATGATCAGAATATCCCAAAAAAAAAACAAAAAAAAACCTTTAATCCACAGAAATATAAGGACTGGCACAAGAACCAAGATGCCCTAAAACGTGCTCAAGCGCCTAGCATTATTAAAGCTGTAGAAAAACTTCTTGTGCTGGAAACTCATAATAGGGGGGGACATGCACAAGGATGAGGACACAGATGAAATATCTAAGAAGAAAGGTAAAATAATAGAAGCCCCAGACATTTCCAGGCCTGACACTGACTGGGTCACGAGCGACGGTTTTAAAGCCTTGCATGAAAAGCGCCAGAACTTTCAGCTCACCTCAAAATGTTCCGTACACCGAGAACCGTGCTTATAAATTCTGTTCCCATCCCGTAACTTTTACAACTCCAAGCAATCATACCTTCCCATTCTCACAGCAGGGTACATACTGCACTAAAACGACCTTAGCTCCAAAAGGACATTTCTTCTTAATCGTACCAAAACCAACATTGCGGGCCCTCCCTTCCATCTTTAGACCAGAAATATGACCAAAGACATTTAAATACACATCAAAGGGAAATGGATATGTCATGAAATTGTTTTCGTCTTTGTTGACATTGTCTATATACATCCACTTGAGCACCTGAGGGCTGCTATTTTAAACCCAGTGTTTATTTGCGCTGGTGAGATGTAGTACAGCGAAGCACAGAAAGCAAAGAAAAGAGGTCCAAAAGTCGCAGGTTCAAAGAAATAACGTGAAAATAATTAACAGTGTGACAAAACACACACCACAACCTGCTGTCCACGAAAAGAAAAGGAAATGAATCATTTAAAGCTTCAGTGATGTTGGATAGGATTTGAAGGAGCAGTCACAACGCCGGCCAAACCCTCAGCTTTAAAACAGCGTGTTGCATGTCAACAATCCCCCTGTGATCCTAATGATTTTCTAACTTTTTCATAACTTTTTTTTCTTAACAGACATTTCTCCTAAGGAAAACAATCATGCCCAGAAAAATCCGGTGTTAAAGACCTAAATGTTTTTGCAGGTGTCAATCAGACAAAGTGACTGCGACTGCTCCAATTATAAGAAATGTGAAAATCCAAACACGGCTGTGGCACTTTCACAAAACCAGACCTAAGCGAGAGAGAGAAAGATAGAGAGGGCACAAGAAAGCAAAGAAAAAGACAGGGGGAGAAGCAAGACCGAAAAAGAAAACTACAGAACAAAAGATTGGACAAACATTAGATAGAAAAGAATAAAACAAAATAATAAAGATTAAAAAGAAAGCCAAAAAAAAAAATAATTAAAAAAGGCCATTAGAAAGAAAAGTAAAAGAAAATAGAACAAAAGACTGTACATTGGACCACAAAAACATTAGACAGAGAGAAAGAAAAACAAAAGCATAAAAAAATTAAAAAACTACAAAGACAGACAAAGTACAGACAGAAAGAACAAATTTATTATTTTTTACATTTATTTATTATTATTTTTTTAAACACGGCCGTTCATTAACTTGAGGCCCGAAAATAGGAAACTCGACACAAATCAAGCTGATAATTCTCGTGCATGATGAATTATAATCTGCTCAGTGATTTAGTATTCCCTAACCACATTACACTAAACTGATTGCTTTATTACATCGTGTGCGAAGAGGAAAAAAAACCCTGATGCTTCAAACTGTTAAAAACAAATCCTGTTCAATCAAGAACGTTTGAGGAACCAAATAATCCTAATTGGAATGATCACAATTAGAAAATCTGGCATTCTAGTATTCGCAAAGTGATGTGCGAAGATTGAAACTCAGAGTTCCCATAAAAAGAAAAAACCGTCTGAAAATGAGCAACTGGTAAAGACCTCACTTCTGGGGAAAATCAGTTAAAATAAATAAATAAATAAATAACCCACCCAAGTGATGTAATGGCTGTCAGGCAGGGTTACTTAACACTTCCGAACATTCCATCATGTTGTCTGTGTATAAGAGTCTAACACACACGCACACCCCTTCAGTCACCTGGGACGATGATAATGTTCTGAGCCTCCTTGATCATCTCCACAGTCTGGTCCACATTGACCTCGGTGTGGGTGCCCGTGATCTCCATGGGTTTGCCAGAGCCGGTGGATGAGGTTCCGTAGCCGCCGAGGATGACGTTGGCCAGAGAGCGGTTCATGGCCTACGCAGGAAAACACAGAATTGGGTCAAATATACATGACTGGGTTAGCGGTCAAGCGTCAATGCTTCTATCCTTGCACAACACATGTAAGAGCACCTCTTAGTGGAAAACAGGTTTAAAAAAGAATAGTAAAAAAATTAACCCCAAAAGCTTGATATTGGATATTGACATTTCATCAACTACCCCACGGAGAGTTTTATGCTGTGAACACACATTATTCAGCTGAGGAACATAAACACAAGTAGAAGTTGATGCCTATGGTTTTGAAGAAATAGTAATTTACAAAAAAAAAATACATAAAAATACATACACACATTTTAAAATACGGTTTCATTGTAGAATGTGCGAGTAATTAAGATGGAAAGAAACCTAGCACATTCTCGCCTCACGTGCTTACTCGCACATTCTACAATGAAACCGTAGACTCTGGCACCTCTGCAAGCTCCATCCATCACGCGTGTGTCTTTTCACATAACTCAGTATTACTGTAAAAGAACGTTCGACAAAGTGTGACTCGATCGAGTGAACGTAGGGTTACTGTGACGAGCAACCTTTGATTTTCAGTCTCGGTCATTTCATAACAATGAGGAAAATATGAGCCAAGAATGCAGGCTTGGAAAATGTGTAAAAAGGAGCATCAATATCTGTTTGATAGAGATACTCCGTATTAGATCTGTGCACCTCAATACACAGGCATCAGTAACTGAGGAAAAAAAATATATATTAAATTTAAAGGATAGTATACGACAAGCACACACACATTGACACAAAAGATGACATGGTGCATGTATAAAAGAAAAGGAAAACAGAAAGATATCAGTTGCTCTGCCCTGAAGGAAAAGGCTGAGGTAAGCCCTGACACATGAGGTCAGTAAGAGGTGTAAAAAGAGCTACCAGTCCTGCTTAGTTTTCTTTAGTACATATTCGGACAAAGCACAACATAATTTGAGGAGGAGAAAGAGAAGAATGAGTAGAAGATGGAGTAAGAGAAGATGGAGAAGAAGAAGGAGGAGTAAAAGAAGGAGTAGAAGAAGGAGAAGAAAAAGAAGAAATAGCTGTTGATATAAAATACATTTCCAAGATGTATTTAAATACACAATAAATTGATGTATTTTATTAAACGTACGCATACCAAGAGGCACACAGGGACATGTGGGCGGAGCTAGAAACACTGCCACAATTGCGTTTGACCAATCAGTAATTTTGATTGTCCTGATGTTTCTGCCTCTAAAAGCTTCATGGAGAAGAGCTTCTCAGTTTCACAGATACTGTGATGCTCCAGAAGAAGAGAGACATGTTCACAGTGAACAGACCTGTAAGACGCAGGGCAGCACTTTTGGTTGTCACGGTTGATTAAGAACCAGGGTGTGCGAAATGCTGAGGGGATTTAGACTCTTACCACACACATGATGTAGGACAGGATGGCTCCAGATGAGCCGATCAGTGCTCCGACGATGGTGAGCAGGTTGTTGTTGAGCAGGAAGCCCTCGGCACACAGAGCCCAGCCTGAGTAACTGTTCAGCACCGTGATGACCACTGGCATGTCTGCTCCACCGATGGCTGCAGTCAGAGTCACCCCCTACAGGCACAAAATAAGAAACCTACAATAACCAATTTGTTTATTATTTTAAAGTTTATAATCATGATCATGTTTATGATTTCAAGTTTATTTTCCTATAAGTAGTAAACCCTAAGGTGTTCTATTCCTCTTATACCACAGCAACTTTCCAACACTTGTTATTTAATGTTATAATAAAGTTATCCATTTATTGTTGTGGAATGTCCATGGGGGAAAGGGAAAAAAAAAAAGAAAATAAAAAGCGCAGCTTATGTTAGAGAAACCACAAGCTTCAACTCCTCTGTCTGGTAGGGTTCACTGTCTAAAAAACAAAAAAAAAACCCACAATAAAATAAATAAAAACTCTCAACCTTCTAAAAAAAAAAAATGTTTTTTTAAGCTCTCAATTACAGTGTCGGCCAAGTCCCTATGTAGGATGTTACTATAGAAACAGTAGCGCATTGCAACAAGCATTAATATGAACCTGTGACGTGCAGCAACAGTGCTGTCGGAGCCGTTACAGTTCGTCAACACCTCCTGACTGCATTCAAGAAGTCGGCAGCTCCATACTGAAGAATTTATTTTACACCACAGCAGAATAAAGCGGTCAATAAGAAATAAGCATGGCCTGACAACGTGGCGAGGTATTTCACACAGATCAGGTACACAGCACTTGATCATCAAAATACAGAGCAAGTATTCCTCAGCAGAGTACCCGACCTAGACATCCTGGGAAGTGGCACCGATTCGCTTATAAAACGCCCCTTGTTAAAATCAAATCTTAGATGTTTACACTTAACCGCGATGACTGTCAAAAAACAGAAAGAGGAAAAAAAAAAAAAGTATGACTTCTATACCAGCATTTTATTGTTGTTTGCAAATGGTAAAGAGGCAAACAGTTTAAAGGTGAGATTCGGGTAACACTACATGCAATAAACGACCAAAAAAAACCCGCCAAACAAGCACTAACAAGAAGGTTCCCTGGGGGCAGGACTCAAGCTGCCCCACGCTCACTATAAACCATGGGTGCCAAAACTTATCCGCAAAGCGCCGGTGAGAGTGCAGGTTCTTATTCCAATCAAGCAGGAGCCACACCTCATTGCACCCTGTCCATCTTGGCTTTCAGTAGATTCAGGTGTGGCTTCTGCTTGGCTAGAATGAAAACCTGTCCCCACACCGGCTCTTTCCGGAAAAGACTGGACACACCTGCTATAAACATTTTGTTTACGACCGGAGGAGGAAGAGCAGCGTCAGTTTGATCGACTAAGGCTACTGTATCATTTGACTTTTCTTTTCGTAAATCACTTCTCCTGTGCTGGGGGTATGGACTACATCCTTCTGTTCTCTGTTGAAACCTGAAGTAGTTTGTTAAAGTTCATTCAAGTTTGATCGACACTCAAATGCGTGTTACGGGGTTCCTTCACTAGATAGTAGCCGACAGCATAAGTCCAATGTTGTAGCCGACAGCATAAGTCAAATGTTATAGCCTCTCAATATATTTTTTTGTTCAAGGCCATGTTATTCATATTCAGCAAATATTAAACATCTGGGTTAATATTTACAATTGCAGTCCAGGTAATGCGGCTAAGCTTGATATTTCCTTAAAAAGTCAAAAGAGCAGAAAACACACCTGCTTGATGTGTTTAGGGGATTTAAACTATCTGAAGCTGTTTAAGTAAACATGCATTAACTCGATCTTTAGCGGTCATCAGCCTAAAAGCACTGGCTCTCTCACCATGATGGCCGAAAGGGCGGAAACGGAGCCGAGACAGGTGAGGCCCATGGTGTAGCTGGGGTCCATCATGTACGGCACGATGCCTCCCACGCTGGCAGCCATGAGGCTGGCGTTCAGAACGTGACGGCCTGGGAGCATGAGTGGGGCGGAGTTCAGGAGACCTGCGGGGCAAGGAAGCGAGATGGGACTTTAGAGATAACACAAGGGTTAACATAAGAGCTTTAAACTAAACCAGCTTTGTGGATATTCCGCTACATGCATGGGAAAGGAGGTTGGGTCAAACAACATGATGCCACAAAGGTTCCAGAATTGTACAGTGTCGGAAAACAAGCCAAACAGTACAAGGCTATTTAAAAAGGTGCTTAACTGATCAACCACTGGATTAGAACGATCTACCTACGGTGGATCAGACAGTCCATAATCGGCCTTATCGTGTTTGCTTACTTCTGGACTTGTCGGGTTTGTGATGCAGATGGACTGGAATTTTATTCAGTGTACTCTTTGAATTGCCGCCGGGGGGGAAAAGAAAAGAAGAAGAAGAAAAAAGCCCTGACCAAACTGAAAAACGCACACGAACACAAAAATGGGAGTTTGTAATCTTCTGCATCAGCACAGACCTCCAGGTTCCAGAGTGGGAAAGCTCCTGGAGATAATGTGTTCCAGCTTTCGGGGAGGTTGGGGGGAACAAGTGGAAAATGACTGGGGGGTGGAGGGGCTAAATTGGTGCCAAATTCTGAGAGGTTCCGCCTGGCCAAGCTTTAAACACAGGGCATATGTGGCACTGCTGGGGCAGCTGGACAACAAACACAGCACCAACAACAACAGGGCCTGAAACAAGGGGGGGGTTTGAGTAAAGAATAACACTGCTCGATTGACTGGAAAATGTTTCAGACTGTGATGCTTAATTTGTCTAGACTTTTTTTTTAATTAATGTAATTCGCAATAGTCACTCAATTTCTTAATCTCTGCCTTCTTTTTACTTATTTCTGGTCCTGAAATAGACCCCACCCCCAAGTTGGCCATTATCAAGCTGACTCAGCTCCACCCCTTGATCTTAAAAGAAAAGGCAATGATAACTGGATTTTTAATTGCAAGTCCCCCACAGGTCACAGAGGGTGCTAAAAATCACTATAATGTACATTTCAAATTATTCCAAATTCAGAACAACTCAAAAGAGAAGGAGAAGAAGAAAAAAGAAAAGCATTCACCTTGCAGTTTGCCGTACGCAACTAGGGAACCGCTGAAGGTGACGCCACCAATGTAGGTGCCCAGGTACGCGATAATCTTGGTGAGGTTGGCAGCAGGGTCTGTGGCGAAGTGCGGGTACTCCACCATGTACTCGGCCACGCAGGTCAGCACGGCGGCCAAACCGACCAGACTGTGGAAGGCAGCCACCAGCTGAGGCAGATCTGAAATCTGGATCTTCTTGGCGATGGCTAAACCTGTGAGCGAGGGGAAAAAGTTAATAAAAAATAAATAAATAAATAAACACCACTGCATAATTCTTTAGCTCTGCTGGGAAAAACAGTCATAAGTTTGAGGTGTGTGTTTAAGACTGGCACAGACCTGGACGTTTAAATTAGCATCTGTAACCATGCAGACCCTGTGTCGGACGGCTTAGACTCCTTTCCAGCAATTTTCCAGGAATAATTAGCAATTTAGATTAAATATGACTGGCTACAAAGATACCGATGCTAAGTAGAGTGTGACTCATGACCTGATGACCATTACCTGAGCTTACAGGCAGCTCACTGACTCACCGGTTTAGACACCGACATACACTTATTTGGGTGTTTGGAGACTTCAAAGGAATGTGATTCTGTACATCTGTTTTTACAGCACTACACTAAACGCACACAGAATTTCACTCACCGGTGGTGCCACCCACAGCCATGGCAGCGCTCATCTGACCCAGGAGCTCAGGGGAGGGCTTCAGGACGCCCAGAGTTGCAGCGATGCCACCTGCCACTCCGATCATACCCAGCGTGTTACCCAGGCGCGCTGTGGACTGAGTGGATAGACCAGCCAAAGCACCAACACAGCATAGACCAGAGCCCAGGTACATCATCTGAGCAAAGAGAAAAAAAAGAAAAGATATCAGAGATGATCGCTCAGTTATAAGCAGCTGGATGGACATCAATTTGCTAATTATTAAATTAATATTAAGAAATAACACTCCGTACTCAGGTGTATTTTGAAAACCAGAAACTTTACATTCTCTCAAGTGGCACAAAAGACTCATTTTAAAGTTATAAAGTACCAATATGAGTAGGTTTGCTAGTTTGACATGTATAACTCAATGACAAATGATTAAAAATACCGTAGTTATCTATCTTCACTAAAACAGCATTTCAACGGATTCTAATGAAATTCAATATTTTCAGTTATAGGAATATGTAGTTTCTTAAAACGTGCCAACAGTGGCAGTTTGTTCAGCTCTTACTGGTATTCATGTAGTGGTGAGCAGTAACACTCCTAGACTAGCCATAGTGATCTACACAATTATGAACACCTCTTATAATTTATGCACAGGAAATAAACAAAATTGAAAGTCTTAAAATGCATACCAAATATGTGTGGCTGCATTGCAGACTTGTTTCAGCTATTTTTTAAATAAATAAATAAATAAGAAGTTGAGGCAGATGGTTAGCATAGTGATGACACGGGTTTCCTCTGGATTCTCCAGTTTCCTCCCAAAAACATGCCAATAGGTAGATTGGCGAAGAGAAATCCCAATGAGCACAGTGCCTCAATCATCCGTAAATGGAAGAAGTTTGGAACCAGCAGGACTCTTCCTAGAGCTGCATGCCCAGCCAAACTGAGTGACCGGGGGAGAAGGGCCTTAGTCAGGCAGGTGACCAAAAACCCGATGGTCACTCTGACAGTGTGCGCATGCTGCCCTGCGGTGAAGTGGTAGCCCACCCAGCGTGTATTTCTGCCTCACGCCCTAGCGTTCCTGGGGATCGGCTCTGGATCCACCACGACTCAGACCAGGATAAAGAGCTCACTGAAAGTGACTGAGTGAATGAGATTGGTGAATTATTACAATTTCCACAAAAGAATGAATGAATAAATACATAAAGCAAAAAAATAATGAACTGACAAAAATCATAAAAATAACACGAATAAATTAAAATGAATAAAAAGTAATGCATAAATAGTAAAAAATAAATAAATAAATAGAAAATGTACATGTTAAACATGTTAACTACACAGTTTGTAGGCACAAAGGATTTTTGTCAAAGCAAATGCTTACGAATGTCTTGCTGCTAATCTGACCTGTTCTATGTTGTAGCCGCTGTGCAGAGCTGCTCCATAACCTCCCACGAAGGTGCCAGCCGGGAGCAGGTACAGGTAGTTATACTCCGGGGGGTCCGTGGGCCGCTTGAACATATCCAACATCCGCTGAGTGACCAGGAAACCACCTGCGGTGAGGTACATGCATGCAAGCACAGATACAAACACAAGTCGTCAGAGACTGGATTTCAGTGTACTGTGTTTAAAGCATATTTATAAATAAAGAAAATTTTAAAAAACCACAAACAAAGCATGATTGACGCCATGGCACACTTATCCTTAACGAGTGAATTTTGCATTAAAGGATTTGTTAAGGATGTGGTGGTTTAGTCAGCTCAGGAAAAGTGGTCTTGTTTAAAAAAAATAAATTAATTAATAAAAAAAAAAATCTGAACCAATTCACTTAGGAAGGCCTTTGCTAATTATGAAAGCCTTGATAAACATACCCACATCACAAGAGTCTAGTTTGGACCAAGCAGCAATCAGGGCAGTCATTAATGAAACAGGCACTGCAATAAACTCCAAGCCTTTTTTACTGAAAGTGAATTGGAGAGGGCATTGTTATTTTTTCCCTTTGCGAGCACTTGTAACAATAAAAATTTAGGAGCGGGGGACGGGCAAAAAATTTTTTGCATTTCTTACTCTGATGGTTTATGGCTTGTGGCTTTGACTGTGGAATGAAACACTGTAAAGTATGAAAGCAGGGGGAAATTTTTTTTTTTTTTAAATCCTTTAAAACTGAAATTAAACACCTGCGTTGAGACAAAATAAATATAGAAATTCAGACAGTTTATGCGAGCTGGAACATAAACAGGACAGAAAGTAATAAGCCGTTATGGCAGAATGTGATAAAGCAGATGGGGAAAACGGACAATAAAAGTTTCAAGACCAGGGTCTCTGTCCTTACCAGATGACTGCAGCACCGGTGTGGGAAGCCATACTAGATTAAGTATTTGCCATAATCTGGCTACCCGCTGATTTTTTAAAAGGATTTCAAGAGTGATTTACGACAAGGCCCGGAGCTCTTTTAAGAACGAATGCAGCCTGTAACATTTCCCGCATCAGGTGTGAGCTCGGCCCGAATCCTCCCCTACCCTCCCCCTCCCCCAGAGGAAGTGGCAGCTCATCTAATGAACACCAGTTTTTGGGTCAGTCAGAGGTCACACAGCAGTAACCGATCAGCCCTGATGCTTCCTGTAAGTTCTAATAGCTTGTTTTACTCAATTCTGGATTCTGATTGGTCAGAAGGTGTCAATTCATTTTCTATGAACAGCAGCTCTTACAGCAGTGCGGCTGGGTTTATATACACACAGCTGCCATCAAAATTACACAACCCCCATTGCAAATCAGGTTTATTGTTAAAATATACAGGACTTTCAGCTGTTTGCAATCAACAGATCAAACAAAAACAATTGAAATAGTTCAACACAATGAACGTTTCCGGTGGTTTTCCTCAAATTCAACTGAAAATGCAACTTATGATGACTTCCAGTTTCAAAATTATTCAACCCCCATGAATAGAATCCCAACTCCTCTACGTTGTGTTTATACTTACATGCTTGTAGACTTGTCGATTCATCAACTAACAGTATTTTCCCAATTGTAGTGTTTTCCCTTATCTGAGTATCTCAGTGTCTAACAGCTCTCAGTGTCTATCAGTATCTGATTATCTCA
>JAOUWY010000035.1:20027869-20044299 GCA_025728095.1 Prietella phreatophila
CTTGTGCCCGATGCTTCCTGGGATAGGCTCCAGGTTCCCCGCGACCCTGAAGAAGGAATAAGCGGTTGAAGATGGATATATCCTTAGATCAAATAGAGAAGATCGTTTCTTTAATTACGGCGCAACATATTTAACCAGTATAATATCCTAGACGACGAGATGCCGTGTGTTTCTGGAGCTACGGCGATGATGACCGAGAGCTGTAGATGGAGAAGCCCAGATGGTTTATATAGAAACCATTTACACCGAGTTGGGGATATTCTAGCGCAAAAAAAAAAATTTATAAAATAATAAAAAACCCCACCAACTGGTAAAAATTCCACCCTCTTCCAAACGAATAAACGATTTACTCTCAACCAAGCAATGTTTGGGAAAGGCAAGCATGCACAGGAAGGGGAAAAAATAGAAAATAAATAAGTAAAATGCACCAATGATCCATGTTTGCTGCCAACAAGCTACTACTGTAGAGGAAGATGGGATGTATACCATACGTTCTAGAGTTCATTTAACGACAAAACACAATGTTCACTGTTTACCCATAAGTGACAAACAACAAGTGAGAATCTATCCCAAACTATTGTTTTGTATAATTTTCTAACTATACCATCATAGTGTCTGTAACACTAACGGACAAGGATAAAAAGCTCTGAAAGCACCCATTTTGATTTCACCCCAGGGGTAGAGGTACTTTTACAGTTTATCCACAAAACAGAGTTCTACATTAACATAAAACTGGGTTCATCATTCGGATGCAAAGGTATGCAAACTTTTGCACTTGGTATATATTTTGGCAAATCCTGCTACCAATTTGTACAATTAAAACTTATAATAAAATAAAAAGGTACAGTCACACATACAGCGATTTTTATCACTCGAAGTTACCAGACACAGACTATGAAATTGTTAGTACTGGTTGCCATAGTAACATTCATCAGTGGGTGGCACGACCAGTTTTCTTGATGCTAATTGAAACATCCTGTAGGGAGCATGTTTGTATCTAAAAATTCACCTGTGTGTGTGTATATATACATACACACACACGGTCACTGTACACGCCCACACCTGATCGCCAAAGGACGCTGTCGCTCAAGTCGCCAGCTCTCATTGACAGTGAACGGTTGTCAGACACTTTGTAGCTGTGAGACGCTTGTACATGTGAATGTACCTTAAAAAGTTCACATTGCTTTTGTGGATATTTTGCAAGGAGAAGAGAAGAAAAGGAAAAAGGGAGAGACTTTTCTTGAGGCTGCAAGCCCCTTCAGTAAAGTCATTAATAAAGACACTCACCAGAAATGGCATTTGTCACGGACATGAGAGGAGAATGGAGGGCAGGCGTGACCCCCCATACAGTATGATATCCCACAATTCCTGCCAGGCCAAAGGTAGTCACAATCTGAGTGAAAGCAGCATTGGGAGCGCAGAGCCCGAGTCCGAGCAACGTGGTAAGACCTGAAAACAAAAAACATACACAGAACTTATATTAATAATTGCATTTTAAACCATTACCATAATAATGAATAAAAACATGTTCTAATCAAATAACCAAGAAAAAAAAAAAACTACAAAAGACTACAACTGGTCGAGGAACATCTTTACACCCTTATCCTCATTAACAATGCAAAGATATCTGAATATGCAAACAATACTAACAAGCAAACTGCTTGTTAACCAGTCCTCCTGCCATGACCAATACCTAGCCAGCTTATTAACTGCTAGCAAGCGAATACAGAGTCATGTGAAAAAATAAGTACACCCCATGAAAATTGATGGCTTTTTAGGGAACACCAGACAGTAGATATGAGAGGGGTGTAAATGACACAGGTACCACCTGCACTCCCTAAGCAGGTTCTAAATCACTGGCACCCAATACGTAAAAAAACCAACAAAAAAAATAAACTTTTGAAATAGAAAAAATACCCTCAAATTCCATGGGGTCTACTTTAGTTGCGCTTTGACTTGAATGGTCAAAATGTCAGTAATTAGTTTAGCATTTCACTATTTTCCTCTGTTCATTTGCATAATGGTTTGTGATGGTTCAAGTTCAACTCCATAAAACGGTTATACATTTGAACCAAAACACCACATACCTATATATTCGGTCAATATAAATAACGATAGCTTAATTATATGGCTTTTTTTTTTTTATTATAATGCTCCAAAAAACACCAGCTCATGCACCACCCACACTGCGGGATCCTGGTGAGCCAGAGCAGGGGGAATCGGGACGTGTGAACGAGCTCCCCTACGGCACTCTGGGAGAGTGGCTTTGAGGGGCTTTAGCGTACCTTCCCCCGTTTAATATTCCCAGTTTCCTGGCATTTAGGAGGGAACAGAGGGGTTAATCAGGACCGTGTGTGTGTGTGTGTGTGTGTGTGTGTGTGTGTGTGAGAGACAGAGAAAGACAAAGAAGCTGGTTAATTAAATGTCAAATTCTAATTCCTGAACTGAGGTCTGTCCCGATAGCGTGCCGATTACATAAAACCATGAAAGAGCAGGAAGATGAAATTTCGTGTTTGTTTATCAGCGGGCTGTTGTGGGTCGCCTGAGTGAGGAAGTGTGTACTTTTATCAGAGGCCAGATACTACCTCTTCTCACACGAGTGCCGCTCGCCTGCCTGCAACCAATGGAATCCATTTGCTTGGACTGTAGGGGTTATCGTGTCCCGAGTGCCAATAAGAAAGAAAAGAAGTCTCTCTCTTAGGAGATTAGTGAGTAGCACAAACAAAAGACTGGAACAAGAACAAAAAAAAAAAAAAAAAGACCGAAAAAGAAAGAAAATGAGAAATTATTTGAGAGATTATTTTCTCTTTTTTTCCCCCAAGGAAAGTCTACAGTTATGTAAATAAAAAAATAAACAAACAACCAACCACCTTCATAACTCCAGGACCACCCCAGCAGAAAGGAAAAAGGAGAATGAAAGAGGGATGAAGGAAGAGGCCAATCCGCTCTTTACCTCCAGTGTAGGCACTGGCGGTGGTGAGCGTGCTTGTAAAGGGTGACACAGCAGCAGCCTTCTCTTTCTGCAGCTCCTGTATGGATTTGGGTTTGGGAGGTGCCGCCACCGGGATGTTATTGGGCTGCGGTGCGGGAAAAAGTACTTTTCCATTCTGCAGACAGACAGACAGACGGACCGGGTTTAAGAGAAAAACTGCAACCTACTTACGTCAACTGAACCGGTCCTACATTTATATGAACCTAACAAATCTGCACACCTAGGACTGCTTTCACATCTATCGATAAATTTGCTGAATCAGAGAATAATCGATTCGTATGGTTCATTTGTGATTTGGTTTGACATGGGTCGGTTCAGAGTTGAATCGCTTTCTCGCTGGTCGAGCTCACTCGGATACGGGCCGAGACCGCCTCACTCGGACCAGAGGGTGACCGGCGTGAATGCGCCGGGGATCCGTTCAAATGGACGGAACGCTGCATGCGTGAACCCATTCTGAACGACTGGAAGCGTGCGGGTACCTGCAAGACGATCGAACCCCGGATGACGTGGTCCATTGTTCCGTAGTCGAAGACGTCCTTCACCTTGAAGTGGAAGTGCTCCTTGTCTGGGCTGATTGCACGGATGAGCTTGGTGATGTTGTTGGAGTACAAGGTGCTGGATTGAGTGGGAAGGCGACTCGGAAGGTCTGTGAAGCCGACGTGGGTCACGCCCTGCAAGATAAACAAAAAAAAAAAAGTAATAAAATAAAAATAAAACGTAAATTTCGTCTGGCTGGGGGAGAAATTATTATTATTTTTTTAACCAAGCCATATTAGTTTACCAGGCATTTTTATTCAGAATGATTCCCCTCCCACCAATCCTCATACTGCCTCTGAAATGGCTTCGGCGCCACCTCCTGGTCCGGGCTAGTTCATTTTTGTCCCAATAAATTCCGATTTAATTGTACGACTCCACAAACATCACGATAGATGGAATCTATAAGCAATTCCTCATACCATCATCAATCGTCCCAAGCCTACTCGGGGCACAAATCAAGCTGATTATAACCCAGAATATATGGCATTACCCAGACTTACTTTGTGAACTGTGAGCTGTCCAGGGACCGTGGTCTCAATGTTGCCCCCTGCCTCAGCAGCCAGATCCACCACCACCGAGCCGTCCTTCATGGTCTCCACCATCTCCTTTGTGATCAGCACGGGAGCAATACGACCTAAACAAGCAAACACATCACACAAACACATTACAAATTAGAATGAATAACAATTGTATGAAAAAACGCACACACTTGGAGTAATGGTTAATTATAAAACAAACAAACAAACCTATTACATTTAAGGATGGCTGTAAGTATGAAAAGCCAAAGCCTGAGAAGTGCCTTTCAGGCCAGTTTTACACCTAATGCATATTCGTTATTGTATTTATGGTCATTTGTGTCTGCATAGCAGTTACAACATAGTTAAGAGAGGGGAAGGCACAAAATAACATTGTTCTAGCTTACCACATTAAACATCGCAATAACACCACAACAGTGTCACAACCGCAGAACCAAACACTAAAGAACACTGATCGACTACATCGATCAGTTAAAAGGAAAAATCTAAAAACACAGATAAATTTACATACATTCAAGTTAGATAAAATAAACATTTCAGCTGTATACAGTCTATGCTAACTGAAGGTAGACAAATATACAGGAAACGTTTTTTTTTTTTTTTAGATTGTACTGTATGAAGAGTATAAAGTCGTGTGGATTTGGCTCGTTTTGTGAAGTAAGCCTTCTCCTGACAGAACAGGGCCTGAGAATCAGGAAGAAAGCGGCAAAATAAATAAATAAATAAATAAATAAAATCTAAAAATCTTCGAACACTTTAAAGAGCCTAATGAAAAACATTAAACAAGCATCTTTAATTTTGGTATTAGGGCAAGGTCCCAACAGTTTCAAGATGTTGTGAATTCATTTGTGCGCCAGATGAATTATCTTCCTCCGAGCCATGTGGTTTAAAGATGCAGGAGGGGTGGGTTTACTCCCACACCATTTTACACTGATTACAGCCATGATGAACGGTCAGGATGAGCCCGTGCCGGTCCGGTCTGGGTGTATGCTGCTTTTGTTCGTTCGTTCCAAAACTAAACCATGCAAAAGGAGGATGCTGGCTTTAAAAACAATACATATTACAATGTATATATACACATGCTTTCATCATTCGTTCCTTTTAAGCCTAAAATGAATGACCTTGAATAACAGGCAAGTCTGTCTTTAAAAAAAAACAAAAAGAAAGAATAAGACTTTCCGGATGCTGCAAT
This sequence comes from Prietella phreatophila, assembly GCA_025728095.1. NCBI lineage: Eukaryota > Metazoa > Chordata > Actinopteri > Siluriformes > Ictaluridae > Prietella > Prietella phreatophila. The sequence continues at coordinate 20,033,127 of JAOUWY010000035.1, forward strand.
TTAAGAATTTATTAACAATTTATTAAGAATGAATAATTTATGCTAATCACGCCACATTTACTCTTGCATATCCTATTCGTATTACACTTATGGAACGACAAGGATCCAGAGGACACTTTAACCTGACTTTGTGGTGAAACGCAGAAACAAGTCACTTATATTTTTTCTAATTAGTTTATAAAGAAAGTATAGTGCATTTGCACAAAAAAACCCAAACAAACCAATCAACCAAAAAATAAATAAATAAACCCCAAACCACACACCTTTAGTCAGCTTTAGTGGAGCTGCAGGCTCAGATATGATGCACAAACGTATCTCTCACCTCCTGATCAGGTTTCTGGTCTACACAGATCAGAGACTTGAACATTAACCTCATTCGACCGGACTCTGCGATCAGTTAAACTGTGTTTCCTGTTCAACGCTTTTATATTCCATATACTACCATAACATACTAGAGCAAGACAGGGAAGCAGCACATACTACACAACTCCATGTTACAGTTACATCTGATAACATCTCACTATCTTAAAGCTATACGTAAATACACTTAGCATTTAAAAGGGAATTTATTTATTTATTTATTTATCTATCTACCTTTGCATATCAATCTTTACAGTTAATCCATGCAACATGTGATTCGACGGTATCCGAGCTTAACTCCTTAATGAAATGGAGTAGATTTGTTTGTGTTTAAACTTCTTTCCTGTGTCTATCTTCAATGTGGCTAGCAGTTTCCGACATTCCCCCACAATGCCATTCGACTACCTGCGGACAGCGGCACAGTGGGAAGTAGGACTCAAGGACTCGTAGGACTTTTGAGTTCAGCTTTTGTCGTCTCCACTACGCCTACAATGGATTGCTCAGTAAGATGGCGCTGAACATAGCAGTGGGGGAGGGGAGCTCTTGCGCTTTTGTTTTCAGGAGTTAATGGAGAAACCTGAGCGTCATCACTTATGATTGAGATGGTTAAATCCCCCCCCGCCCCATAGTACACACCAATGTAACTGCACTAGTAATAATGCTCCTGGATGACCTCAGCTCAAGTGTTGATGTCTGACAGGAAGAAGAAAATACAATAAATTAGCATATTTCAACAAAAATATTTTCAGTGTTACAGCTATTAGTAACAATTCCTGTGTCATGACAGAGCTTTTTCTATTGAAAATGAATTATTAACAATATAGGTCGACCGATTGATTAATCAGCACCGATAACTGCTGGATTGCTGGAACTCTCGGTTGTCTACAAAAATTCAAACCGGTAGTTTTTCCCGGTTGAGTCCGTAGCCGAGCGGCTGAGGAGAAGGGTCTGCTGTCGTCATACAGCACGAGAGCGGCCTCTACAGGCAAAATAAAACTATCACAGACTAATTTTTCCGTGTTATTTGAAGTGATTTGTGATTCATTTTGGAGGTCTCGATTGTTTTTTTTTTTTGTTATTTGGAGTGTTACTTTTTGGTTCATTTACTTTAATATTTATTAATATTCTCATTTACTTTAATACCAATCACATTTACTTTACTGTAATATTTATTAATAGTTAACAAATATACAACTAATGAATATATACACATCTCTTTTTTTAAACTACAGTACATTTTCATGGTATAGTCAGTACTGTTAATTTTTGTAATAAAATTCGGCAATATTTTACTTTGAGCGTTATATTTTCAGTCATTATCAATTTTAAAAGCTATCGTTTGATTAATCTGTTATCGGCAGGAACCGCCCGACTTGATCGTATTTATAATCCACCGACTTTTAAACCTTTTGTATCTCAACCACAAGGAAAGAGAGTGCGATTTCAGTTCAGGAATTCAAACGAGGGAAAAACAAACAAATATTACAGTGAAGATTCCCTCAGGTCACCACACAATCTTATTAATACAAGCACCAAATTAAATCAGAACAAGTTATTAGTACACCCGAGGCCCGATCTGCCCATGTCTCAAAACGCAGACAAATTTTCCTGTAAAAAGATTCTTATCCACAAAGAGCATGTTGTAAAATCCAACATTCATTAGTATTCCAGTCAGTTACAGCACCATAGTACAACTTTATACTATCGAGCTGCATATTGAGCGACTCGGGGTCATGGTTGGCCAAAAGCGCAGAAATGAAAACGGACAAAGACGATGAGGCTGTACTACTGCTTAAGGTTACACACTTCAATACACAAAGGGTTTGCTGTTTGCAGCCCTGGAGCAGTGGATCCAGCAGCAATCCAGAGCACATCCTATTCTGTCCCACCACAACACCGGGGTGTAACAAGGAAACAAAGCAAAGTTAAACCGCAAGAATGTTATCGAACATGAAATTTGTAGAGCATAAAGTAAAACCTGTTCAGAGGCATGGTCTACCTTCATAACACATGCAAAACTGCCTGTGAGGTTGAGAGAAAAAAGAAAGAAAGAAAAAAAAAACCTGTACCACCTCAACCCATCACCACCGCTTTCTTATAAGGGGAAAGTTTGCATCTTCTTATGGATTTTCTAATGTGTTTAAGTGACGTGCAACATCGGTCATTTGTGGCAGCTAAGAAAATTACAAATGTGTACGAAGACGTACAAAAACAAGCCTGGAATCGTGCGATGACCAGTATGCCCTGTGGCTTTAAGAAACGGGTGTGCGCGCTTACCCGGGATAAGAGCGGTGCTAATAAGGATGTCTACATCCAAACACTGCTTGGCGAACAGCTTCAACTCTGCTTCGATGAACTCCTTGGACATCTCTTTAGCGTAGCCACCCTGGCCTTCTCCAGACTCCTTCACATCCACCTCCAGCGGCTCGGCTCCCAGAGACTTAAACTGCTCCAAGGCTGCAGCTCTGCAGGAGTGAGAGTGAGTGTGTGTATGTATGTAAAAGGTCAAACATCACAAGAACCCCAACCACCACTGCGTTCAATTTGTCAAACAATTTGTTAGCAAAGGCTGTGTGGCAGGAGCATTTAAAATTTTTCATTTCAAGGCACATCATCCTTTCTAGACACAGGAGAGGAGGCGAAACGGCAGGCCAAGCTCCTACATTAACAGAAGAGCACTGCCATCTAGTGGCAAAGTGCAGGAAGTGCAGCAGATGGAGGAGATATTTTAAACACATGGGGTTTAAAATCTGAAGCACTGAATTTCTAAAACAAATCCAAGAACAGATTTGTGGGCTTTTGTCTTTACATTTTGTCTATACAAATAAACTCTACAATTTGTGGCACTGGAAAAAAAAATCCACACAGGTGCCTACTTTTGATCGCCGAAGCTACTGCTGCATGACCGATTTAAAGCTCAACAAAAGGCGAGCTTGTAAGGACTACTTAAAGACTGCAGCTAATGAAGCCTGGGCTGTGATCCTGTATCGCTCGGTCTGATCGCACGTGACAAGCAAACATCACAATGCTGTGCTAAACCAAGAACGATGCCCGTCATACAACATGCATCCAGCAGCTGCAATGGTTTTAGTACCTTGTGTCAAAGCCCCTGACGATCGCACCCATGGACCGGGCAGTTCCTGCTGCAGCAAGTCCAGCCACGCCCCCTCCAATGATGAGCACCTGACGGTCAAAACAACAGGAGGTGAAATCGCACTAAGCAAGAATGAGTATAGATACCGAATGCAAAGGATGTCTTACCTTAGCGGGGGGGACTTTTCCTGCAGCGGTGATCTGACCGGTGAAGAAGCGGCCAAAGTGGTTTGCCGCCAGGACCACGGCTTTATATCTGTTGAAATACACAGAAGCCCATTAATCACACTGAACTGAATATAATCACAGGTTTATATTAAATGTGCTGTTTTTAATGCGTCTATAGTAACAGTTAATTAGATGCACATACGGAGGACGCTCCCCATAAACATTTGGTTATATATGGTACAATATTTGACAGGGTCCCCTGAATTGAACTCCAAAGAGAACCTGTGGAGTGAACTGAAAGTTGACCTCAAATGTGAAGGATCTGGAGAGATTCTGTATGGAGGAACATCTCAGATCCCTTGCCATGTATGCTCCAACGTCATCAGTCATTATAGGAGAAGACTCAGAGCTGTTATCTAGGCAAAGGAATCTAGCACAAAGTATTGGCTAAAAGGGTGCCAGTAATTGTTGCCTACATTTAACAAAGCTTTTTGGGGGGGATAAACCTGTGTTTTGTTTGCAATTGTTTCATATCCATGAGAGCAGAGTATTTTTGAGATTTTTTTTTTTTTAAGCAAAAGTTCAAAATGTTAAACAATAAAGAATCTTCACATCCTTCTTTGCTCATATTTACCAAGGGTGCCAGTATTAATGGAGGCCACTGTGCATCTCACTATACATCTTCATTCTCACTGAAAATGCCACTTCCACATTAGCCAAGGCATGCAGGCTAGTCTAAACTGCAGAGCCGTGGACTTGTGAATTAAAGCAGCCGCTCGATTTAAGGGAGAACGATTTATGGCAGCTAAAAGGAAAGTAGACTTTAAAAACAACCTTCAAGATGTCAGGACCGAGCAGAGCTGCGTGTTCACACTTGGGCGTAGAATAATCGGTACAGAACAGTGTCCCGGCCCTTTAGAGCCAGGAAAGGCATGAAGTAACGTCTCCAAGGCCCATGACATCATGACAGTGAAAGGAGACCCAAAGAAGGGTGTGAGGAACTTACCCAGCAATGTTGGCCATGGAGCTGAGGGCATCATAGCCCTGAGCGATGGTGACACGGGGCACCTGGTCCATGGCCAGAACTGTAGCCTTGCGCTTGGCCAAACGATCCAACAGCTCTGGGTTCTGAGCCGGGTAGATAAAGCTCACCAGAGTGGCGCCCTCCTTCATCAGTTCTGTCTCGTGTACACCCAGGGCTGGGTTCAGCATCGGGGCACGAACCTGTGACAGGAAAATACAGGGGTAGGTGGGCGCAACCAAAGATCATGCTCAATAAAATGAAATGCCAAACTAACGCTACGAAATCAGCTTAGCTTGAGTGGCATCACAAGTTCGGAGTCTCAAACAAAGGACTGTCAATCAGGCATGCTCATTAGAATAAACACCTGCACTGGTTATGGATTCTAACCACTTTTCGCCCCCTTACCCCACAGCTGGAGTACAAACCACGCACCTTAAGCACGATGTCAGATGACAGCGCGTCTTTGACTCCCTTGACGGTAGCTCCAGCGCTGGCGTACAGATCGTCGGGGAACTTGGCGGACTCTCCAGCACCGGACTCGACCACCACGTTGAAGCCCTGCTTGACGAGAGCGTCCACCCCAGCAGGCGACAGCGCCACCCGGAGCTCATTCTCAAAGATCTCCTTAGGAACGCCGACTGTGAGCTGTTTGTAAGGAATCCCTGCGGAAAGGCAAAACAAAAGAGGCCTCCGGTTGTAACCATGCTTCAAAACTGTTGAACTCGATAGCACTTTGGGAAACAGCCACAAGGTGCTGTGAACCGCACACACAAATGGTATTGAAACGGTGAGGCACGAGAGCGTTTCAGTTCCGCGAGCGCCGAGACAGACCCGCTTCCTTTCCCTTCGCTCACCAGGGTCTGCACATTCCTTTAACTTTCAACACAATTCACAGGACCCTAAGGCGTTAATTAATTCATCATTATAACCATCATTAACAAAAACAGTCATGTGAAAAAAATAAAAGTACGCCCCATGGTGAACATCTGATTCTAATTTTATGATTTGAAGGTGTGAAACGTAGGGGGGTGTACTTACTTTTTTCATGTGACTGGTCTGTTTTTTGTTCATTTAAGTTGTAATAACTGCTATAAAAGGTCAACTTTGTGTGTCATTTGATAAACTATCAACTTTATTAAAAGGCCCTGTTACAGAGAGGATCAAATGTTTGCTTGTCCAAATATGTCACAAAAGCCAACAATTTCCATGCGATGTACTTTTTTCTTTCCCCCATGACTGGCAGGTTTCTGACTGATCACCATGGCAATCTATCATTAAAGCCCGAGTCAGACTGAATTCGTTTTACACGTGGTAGTAGGGTAACAGAATTATATCTCCCGTTTTCGTCCCATCTGAAACTTTTGTTGGATGATATTTTGTCATAAAAAATAATTGAGATAAACAAGGTCATTTTGAGACCATTTTATGTCCCTCAAAGAGAATTCGATTCCAATTGGAATTTTTGTATTTTCACTTGTATATTTCCATTATAGTTAATATGAGAGAACACCAGATTTTCTTAAATCAACAATCCACAAGAGGGTGCAACAGGTAAATACAAACAAGACACTCCAGGAAGCACTCGCACTTTTCTAGATTGTTTCAGTGAGGGAAAATTGAGTACCATTTATCTTTCAGTCACAGCAGAAGGGTGAATCATTCATTTCTTTTTATTAATACAAAAGATAATAATATTATCTAGACATGTATATACACTGATCAGCCATAACATTAAAACCATCTGCCTAACACCATGAAGGTCCCCTTGTGCTGCCAAAACAGCTCTGACCAGGCAAGGCATGACCTCCACAAGACCTCTGAAGGTGTGCTGTGGTATCTGGCACTAAGACGTTAGCAGCAGATCCTTTAAGTCGCATAAATTGTGCGGTGGAGCCTCTGTGCATCAGACTTGTTTGTTTGTCCAGCACATCCCTCAGACACTCGATCGGATAGAGATCTGAGCATTTTTTTGCAGTGTCGCAGGGCACGTTATCCTGCTGAAAGAGGCCACTGCCATTAGGGAATACCGTTGCCATGTAGGTATGTACTTGGTCTGCAACAGTGTTGAGGTAGGTGTTATGTATCCAAGTAACATCCACATGAATGCCAAGAACCAAGGTTTCCCAGCAGAACATTGCCTAGAGTATCACACTGCCTCCACCAGCTTGCCTTCTTCCCATAGTGCAATCTCTTCCCCAGGTAATCGACACGTACACACCTGACCATCCACAGGATGTAAAAGAAAACGTGATTCATTAGACCAGGCCGCCTTCTTTCATTGCTCCACGGTCCAGTTCTGATGCTCACTTGCACACTTTCGGCAGTGGACAGGGGTCAACATGGGCACTCTGACCAGTCTGCAGCTACGCTGTCCCATACGCTGCAGTGTGTTCTGACTCCTTTCTGTCATAACCAGCATGAACTTTCTCACCAATCTGTGTTATAGTAACTCTTCTGTGGGATCGGACCAGACAAGCTAACCTTTGCTCCACGTGCCAATGAGCCTTGGGCGCCCTTGACCCTGTCGCCGGTTGTCCTTCCTTGGACCACTTTTAATAGGTACTAACCACAACATTTCTATGAACACCACACAGGATCTGCCATTTTGGACATGTTCTGACCCAGTTGTCTAGCCATCACAATTTGGCCCTTGTCAAAGTTGCCAAGAACCTTACGCTTGCCCATTTTTCCTGCTTCCTCCACATCGACTTTGACAACTAAATGTTCACTCACAGCATAATACATCCCACTCCTTGACAGGTGCCAATGTAACAAGAGAATCCGGTGTTATTCAAGTCACCCATCAGTGGTTTTTAATGTTATGGCTGATTGGTTCTCCTGTTTATAAATATAAACTTTGTCCTAAAAAGAAAAAAATATATATAAACAAAAACATGTCATTGAACACCCCCCCCCCGAAAAAGAAATAATACACCCGCCTTCATGTGCCACAGTTGAAACATTAAGACAGTTTGTATTGAAGCACAAATGGCTTCAACAACTAGCAGAAACAGCTATATTAAATATAAATCCCTCAAATCTAATGTGAATTTCGTCATCATCCAAATCATTTCTAATCTACAGCACTATCTTCGTCTGATGGTGTCAAGTGACAGCAAACCAGAACTACAAACGTTTTTCCTCATCTGTCTCTCTGCCCTCATAGATAACAGTGTCGTACAGCATCAGAAACTACATCACTGAGGAGACAAATGCAAACATAATGCAAATGTACTGCAAGGTTACATAGAAGCCATGCTCTGCATCTTCCCAATCCCCATCACGCCTAACCGCTTGTGTCGTGCCCTAACTCTCAAAACGAGGCTTCGTTTGTTTGTTTTGGAAGCAGGGTTTATTTCCATGCACGCGTTTGCTTATTGTCTTCAAACAATGAGCAGAAACTAAGAGCACCACACTGTTGCGATCACAGGCGTCTCAGTCTCAGCATGTACTCGCTAACTTACTTGTGAGCTCAGAGACTACCCTGGCTTCAAAATCAACTGATGTGTCGCCAGAAATAACCACCCGCAGCTGTCATTACCATTCCTGTCAGCCAGAAATAGTATGCCTCTGGCACACGGGAGCAGTCCGTGTGCACAGGACTGTTCATTCATTCTGAGCCAGGAAGCACGTCATTGCATGCAGGTAACAACGGTAGAACAAGGACAGAGGCGGGGACAGAGTGACATGATGACCTTCACAAGGGATTATGGCTGGTGGTAACTTGGTGTAGAAGACACTCGAGACACAAAATGTAGTGTGCAAACAAAAAAGAAATGAAATCAGTGCCAAAGCCACAGGGATTAGACTACCGGACGTTTTTCCCTTAAACAGAAGTCATTATCTACATTTAGTAAACACAGTTTGAGCAACAAACTGCGAGTCTAAATCATCTCATATTACACTTATTAGAGAAGCTGTGAGACTTGGTGAAAAACAGTTTTTACCTAGGCCAGCAGAGCGTGCAAGAGCCTGGTGGGTCCTGAAGAAGCGCACACATGGCACATTCACGGTTCGGACTGATGCCAGTCCAGGGAAGAGAGGACTGGAACAGCTGCTGGCAACCACACGCAGAACACTCGCCATCAGAGACACGAGGAGGAGCTGGGCAGCCGGTTCAACGCTCCTCCTGCACACAATACACACACACACACACACACACACACACACACACACACACACACACACACAGAGAGTGAACTCAGTCCCACTGACCTATCCCAGCATACCCTGCAACCTGCAGTCCCACCAACCCCAGCTCAGCCAGTTCTCCATGAGGTCACACATTCAAAGAAAGTACACGAACACGTGTCCGCATAACCATATGCCCCTGCACAAGCGATAGTGAAGGTCTCCTGCCAAGTTGAAAGGCTTGTAAGGCAGCGGATAAAACTGCAAAAAAGACAAAAAGTTGGCTTACAAGCGCAATCGTGGCGGAGCAAGGACACGCACTCAAACGTCAAGTCATCAGCGTCCGGTGATAAGAACCAGTTTTATAGACGCTGTCAGTTCAGGGTTCTCGAGCTGCCCTTGTGAGTCGCGAAAGCTTTATTTTGCTCCCCAACCCCATCCGTATGATCACTTTCTTTTTTAGTTCCACTTCACGGTCATTCATTTGACCCAGAATCACACAAACCATACAGCATACACAAACGAGAGCGCTTTATTTCCCCTCGTCCTGAAAAAGCCCATGACATCCAATAGGTCACAGAGTTACGGTCATGACTCAAAAAAGTCATATCGTGACTTGTTCAAAGAGAAACAATATAAAAGGTTTCAAAAGTTAATCTTTAAGAAAAGTGTGTAAAGCCTTGAACAAGTCAAGACATACCTGTGGGGCACAGTATACAGTAGAGGCATGATTGGGAACTCTTAATAACTTACAGGACGTAACATGAAAATAACTTAAAACATTCCTAACAGTTAAAAAGACCCAATATGAATAAAATATCTACTCTAAAACGTTATCCCTGAGGGTTCATCGTCCCTGAAAGACCACATTAAGAGGAACATATGTCTGTTCAGCTCAGGTGCAAAAATTATATCTGTCTGGAGGGAAACTGCTTACATTTTGCATTAGTTCCGCACTTATTATTATTATTATTATTATAAATAGCGGAAATAAGAAGTCGAGCTCGCAGAACCGCCGAGCGCATGTTTTTTTGACCTTGACAAAACCAAAAACAACTGAATTAAATCCATAAATAGCACCACGTAAAGGGATTTGTACGCGTTTAAATCACGTTGAGCTAATATAATATTATAAGTGAGGCGTGTGTGTTCGATTGTGTTGTGCAGTTCCACACGACCGCCTATTGAGCTGCACACTAGCTTGCTAACCAGCGAACACGAAAGCACAGATTCAAAGATTAAATCGCGGTGCCCGATTAATACATATCATCATAAAAAACCGACTTCATTCGACTCGGTGACAATTCAGAGTGCATTTCCAAAACCAAGTGTGAAATAAACCCAGTATTTGGCTAAAGGACGCCGGTATGAGGGGGGACTAACCTTTACCGCAGCACACAAAGTGGTGAGGCCGAACGTGCTATGCGGAAGTTAAAAGGAGGGGGGCGGGACAGTTTAGTTTCCGTGCTTGCGTTTCATTGGCTGATCCTGAGCACGTCAGCATCGATAAACGCCACCTTGACATGATTTAAGTTTAAAAAGAGCGGGATTCAATCGCTCGTTCATTTTTCATTCATTCGTCTTCGTGGCGTTTTAGAGCAGAGCGGGTGAGAATTTTGTCTGACAAAATGAACTTCGTTTAGAGTGAACACAGGGCTGAGGTGTTGGGGGGGTTGTCATGTGAACCGCAGCAAGTTTGGTTGCAGTCAAGAAAGCAAGAAAAAAACTCATCGTGTATAAATTAGGGATGGGCGATTTGGGCTTAAAACCATATCACGATATTTTCTGGTATTTCTTGCGACAACGATATCAGTGACGATATCAATATAATACCATTCACCAGTGTTTTTGCTGACAAGTGACCACTGCACGCTGTCTTGAGAGCCTTAGGAACACAAACACTGATCGAAAAGTAACAAGTGATTTTCAGTAACTGAACCGGTTCGAGAGTTTAGAGCTAGCTCCTCGTTTAGCGATAAAACTCCTCTGCGGGTTCACTTCCGCCGTACCCGTTTTCGCTATGCACGTGAGCTGCGAATGGGCCGCACACAGAAATACGTCATGGACTAGGCTTTATCGTGATTATTACGGGAAGACTAATTCTTATTGTGGGGAGAATTTCTACCGGAATATCGCAAACAATAAGATATCGCCCGTTGCTAATACCGATACTCGGTTACACCGCGATATATGCATGATGTTGGTATCATGTAGTATGCATTTCAATTTAAAAAAAATTTTTTAAAAATACAAGACATGGTGGTTAGCATGTTCGCCTCACACCTCCAGGGTCGGGGGTTCGATCCCACCGCAGCTCTGTGTGTATGGATTTTGCATGTTCTCCCCGTGCTGCGGGGGTTTCATCCACCAGTCCAAAGACATCAGTTATTGGCTGAC
>JAOUWY010000035.1:20160757-20171409 GCA_025728095.1 Prietella phreatophila
CCCCCCACCCCTGTTTGCATCGGGTCCCTCCTCATCCACGTTCTCCACACGTTTACTCCGAGTTGCATCACATCTCGGGTGTTGGCGTTGGGCAGTAACAGAGCAGTCGTGTGTAGAATGTGTGTAATAGCTTGTCAAGATTAGTCGACGTCTTGCATTGTTCAGTAGCCGCATCATATGGGAGGCTGTATAGGGCAAAACACACTGTTACATGAGGCACAGTGTCTTTAATCGACCAATTTGTAGTGTTTAAAATTGCTCTTGAATGAAAATTTAACACTCAAAGTAAAATATCGCTGAAGCTTATTACAAAAATAAACAGTACCGTACCATGAAAATGTACTGTACTTTTTAAAACAAAATAAATATTAATATATATTACCTAATAATAAATGTTAAAGTAAAGAAAACATATGCATCCGAACGGAACCAAAAAACAGCACTCCAAATAACAAATATAAATCGAGACATCCAAAATTAATAAAACACCTCAAATAGCACAACAAATTAGCGATTAGTTTTTATTTCACCTCTCAAGGCCGCTCTCGTACTGTATAACGACGCAACCTGGAAAAACAATCGGTGTGGATTTTTACAGATAAACAAGAGTTCCAGAAATCGGTTATCGATGTCGGCAAAACCGATCAATCGGTCGACCTCTAGAACAAAACAGTCCTTCCTATTTGTTTGCGTTGCCTTTTTTTAATTTGTTCTGTTGTTATGGGTTACTGCTAATGGTAACGATGCACTGAATGCATGGAAGAATTATAGGTAGAAATATACGAAAATTATCTTTGGGGTCTTCGGACCTGAGAAACGAGAATTAACCGCTGATATAATGACGTCGTTCTAGCCGCACAGTCCCTTGCCTCAGAGCCGTGTAGTGAAGTCCAATCGCCATGCGATTGTGTTGTGCTCTAGTTCTCCAAATGATCTCTTTAATGGATGTGAAAAGCAATCATCAAAACATGGTCACTTCACCATGATTAACCCTGCCCACTTGAAGATGAAGTGCCTAGAGACGTCAGAGTGACACTAATTAGTCACAAAATTGCAAGTTCTACATGAAGCAAATTAGAAAGCGAGTGAACTTCCTTTTTTTTTAACCGAAATGATAACGCTGAGCTAATAAACGGCGCAAAGCGATTTAGCGAAGATTTACCTGAGACGAGCTTGCAGTCGAACGGATTAGCGCGTGCTTAAGCCTTTTAAAAAAAAACAAACTAGTTTGTAAATGCGCTTTCGTTTGTGAAACGCCGGCGTCCTAACAGCTCACATTACTCTCACCTGCTGTGCAATTCAGCCTGACGAACATCTGAAACGAAATGGATATTAGATGCTTCTTCCCTCCGAGAAGGCGCGAGCGTGATAACCCTGCGCAGTAAGATCTTCGCCGAGTTAAAATGTAAAAGCTGACAGTGAGCGTGACCTCCTGATGGGAAGGTGCAGTTAGTGCTGTGTAGTGCAGAGCTTTCCTTTGACATTAGCAAGATGTTATGGATGTTTTGGCAAACATTTCCTGGACAAAATACTGGCGAAAAATCCGATTTATTGTATACGAAGAAAACTTGTTTGCTGATGGTTTTCTGAGCTACATAGCACATAGAGGATTTTATACCTAAATTGCACACATGGGAATTCAGACCTCCGACATGACTTAAGGCTCTGGGTTACTGATCAGAAGGTCGGGGGTTCAAGCCCTGGCACTGCCAAGCTGCCACTGTTGATGCCTTGAGCAAGGCTCTTAACCCTCTCTGCTCCAGGGGGCGCTGTATCATGGCTGACCCTGCACTCTGACCCCAGCTTCCTAACATGCTGGGATATGCAAAGAAAAGTATTTCACTGTGCTGTAAAGACTCATTATCATTAACTTAATCATTATTGCTGCATTCAGCTTGCCACACCTCGCCGTTACGTCATTTTCGACCTCTGTCTGTTTGAGGTACAGAGTGGGGGCAATCATGGAAGCCTCAATGTTCATATTTTGTTGGCAGAAAGCTAGGTAGCCAATTGTGATGAGTGACATATGTTTTCTGTCTTAAAGCAGTGATCTGTGTAGTCAGTGTTGGAGATTTAGTGAGCTAATGTGTCTGTATATTTATCAGTTATTCATGTAAATGAGTAACTCGCTTGCTGGCTTAAACTCCTGATGCTTTTATCTGATTTCTTGCGTAGTCATCCATCAGCTGTGGATAGTAGTGGCACATTATTAACTGGTTGGTAGTTAATTATTGTAATATTTATTATTATTATTGTTATTACTTTTTAAAAATGTTTTCTGTAATAAATATGCACATACGTGAGTTCCAGAGGAAAGCAACATGTATGAGAACCGATACGAACCGAGTTCCTGACCACTCGCGCCTGCAAACGATTTATTGTTCTACCCAACGCGATGAACGGTCGAAACACAATAATAATAATAATAATAGATATATAGATAAATGAATGAATGAATAAACTCCATGGAACAAGCCCCTCGTTGTCTCAGCCTGGTGTTTTTCTGCACATTTCACATTTTCTCCGTTAACGACCTTTGAAATGACACAAAAGCCCCTCACTAGAATATGTGAAGGGTGTAAAGAAAATCTATATCTGAAGTCTTGAAAAGGCTTGGATCCTTTCTTTATGTATTTCTTTTGACATTCTCTTTGAGGTGAGCTGAAATGTTCACCTAGCTCGCATGTTTGAAATAAAGCCGCTATTTATTGATTCTCTTGAGGATTTTCATGAAACATCCAGACCAGTAGACACATCACTTGATCTCTCTGCCTCTGCCTCTCTCTCTGTGTCTCTCTCTTGCTCTCCCTCGCTCTCTCGGTGTGTCTCTCTCGTGCTCACTCTCGCTCTCTGTGTCTCTCTCGCTTTTTAAAAAATTTTTAAATTGTTTTTTTATAAAGCTGTTCACGCAGTTATTTTTGTCTGTACCTGCCCACGATATTTTCTTCCAAATTTAGTTGGTTTTGCGTAGCCTAATTTAAACCACTGCGATGACCAAGCATGATGTTAGTGCATAGTACATCACTGCACATTCATGATAATTAATCTGACCACTCGCTCATTAATGCATTAAAGCTAAAACCTCTCCTGTGCATGACTTTTTTTTTCTTCTTATTTTGTGTGTGTGTGTGTGTGTGTGTGTGTGTGTGTGTGTGTGTGTGTGTGTGTGTGTGTGTGTGTGTGTGTGTGTGTTCCGAGCTGTCACTGAATCAAATCTAAAATGGAATGACTTTGCCTGCTAGTTACCAAAGTAATTCCTCGTCAATCCTACGAATGTTTCTCGAGCTCTCACGCTCACAGACAGAGGGGCGACCCGAAAACATTTTTATTTTTATATGCGTTTAAAGTATATATTGTGGCTGGCTGGATTTTAAAAAAAGAAAGCCCAGAAAATCTGTCATCTCCATCACTTGTCGATGCTTGACACTTTAATTCTGCGTTGAAGATGATTGAGGCATAATTTGTTCCAAATTGCAGCGCGCGAGCTCGCAGAAATAAAGAAAGATCACTACTTTTGTCTCATATCAAATGAAGGTGCTTGAGGGTCGAGGCAGTGCATCACTCAGCACGATGGAAAAAATCCACTCTGAGCTCCACATGAGTCGTAAATGCATTTAGAGCTTCCTTCATTCAATAAAAGAGTCTGCCTTGAACTCTGATAACAAACCGCTATTGAGAGACTCACTTTCACATTTTGGTGATAATGGCAGATGAGTTGCCCTCGCCATACTGTGTGTGTGTGTGTGAGTGTAAAAATAGCCCAAGCTGTCCCTTGCCAGCTACTCAGGTACTTCTCATCATTGTTAAAGATCCACTTTCCCTTTTCCCTGCAGTTTTTGAAGGCATTATAGTGGTCTGTTTCTTGCTCTTGCAGCATTGAAGCAAAATGAGTGTAATAGGCTCTGGCTGCCATTCATCTTCATCATCTTCCACCACCACCACCTCGCTCTTCACTTTGTCACATTTCGGAGATGTGTGCAATGTGAGCTCTAAACCCTGCTACCTGCTGCTGCGGTAAACTCTGATGATGGTCTCAGCTCTGGAGACTCTGACTGGTTACACATGCGTGACTGTAGCGTGGTGGAAGAACCAGTCTTCAAACCCCGAAATGACTTGGCACTTTTTTTTGCACTTGCGGCGTCATCGTTCCAAAATCACTGGGTTTTGAAAGGGTTTTTAGTTAAATCCCTCAAATCAGGTCTGCGTTTAACACAATGTCAAGATATTTTCATGCTTTATTCTACAACGTGAAATACATCAGTAATACCCCACTCGTGATCCCCCTCTGTCTTTCTTGCTGTCTCTCTCTCTCTCTCTCTGTGTGTTTTTATTGGTGTCTCTCATTCTCTCTCGAACTCTCTCGCCTACTCTCTGTCTCGCTTTCTGTCTCGGTCTCTGTCTGTCTCTTTTGCTTGCTTTTATTCGTGCTCTCTGTCTTTCTTGCTCCCTCTCTCTTGCGTGCTCTCGCTCTGCAAGAAAGACCGGGAGAGCAAGACAAGAGTGAGAGAGAGGGAGTGAGAAAGACGGACAGAGACCGAGTGACTGCAAGAAAGACAGTGGGAGAGCGAGACAGTCACACTTTCTCTTTGCCTTTCTTGCTGTCTCTTTGTGTCTCTCTGTCTCTCTTGCTCCCATCATCCCAATGTCAATGGGTTTTTTTTGAAAGGGTTTTTAGGTAAATGCCTGAAATCAGGTCTGCGTTTAACCCAATGTCAAGATATTTTCACGCTTTATTCTACGACATAAAACACACCAGTAATACCCCACTCGGGATTTTTATTTTTAAAAGCTTTTCACGCCCGACCGGGAAAACTCCTCAACTACAGCCTCGTATTGGTTTTTATACTCGCGCTCTTGCAAACTCTTCCAACTCAAACTTGACAATCTGTAGATTGGATGGGAGCATATTGGATGCGATGTGGTGCTCGCATGGTGCTCATGTTCTTATTTCCTGTAACATTTGTGCAGCCTTTGTAGGAGAGGTTTGTAGTAGGGGTCTTGTGTATTTATTGATTTGACATTTTTCATTCCCTCCGCTCGATTTACCCTTTTAAAAAATCACAATAAAAGTTTTAATCATTTGAAATGGTTTAAAAAAACAACAACAAAGACAGGTGCTTCCACCACTTCAGGATTCAGAAGGAGGGTACGGGGAGGGTGTAATAACATGACCAGCTGTGCAGTTGGGACCTGCTTGCCAGTGTTGTGCTGACTCCAAAATCTACCTCCACTTTGAATACAAAGTATGTAACGGTGTAGATGTGCTGATGTTGCCTATTTCCAGAGCTTCTGTTGTTTCTGTTCATTCGGCGGGGGGCCAGGTTAGTCCGGAGCGGAGAACGCTCTGTATGACAAATCAGTAACGTGAAAGCTGTCATGTGGACCGATACATTACTGTGGCACCAAACCTGAGACCACTTGTAGGAAGTGGTCCGAGTTCGGTTGCAGAGGTCCACTTTTGCGCATCGTAGCACTAAAATAATAATAAAACCAAACGTGATTATGATGACGTAAGATGAACTCGAACGCATCGGGGTTCGAAAGAATCAAGCGCGTCTGAAACCAGGAACAATCACACTCGATTTCCGACCGCTGCAAACGTGCCCTGTGTGGAAACCACCTCTGGGTAGGCTTCCGTGCTGCACGTGCCTGTAAAGAGAAGTCAACTTCTGCCTGGTGAAATGGGCAGAGCTTCCAGATAGTGTTAATATCAGAAACACTCATCATTCCAGATTTATATATCGATTCTCTCATCTGCCATTTTTATTAAAGACTGCCGATTTGGCATATTTTTGAGTCATGACTCGTATCAACTCGGCAAAGTACTCCGACGGTAAATTGTGGCAGGTCTGGTCGTATAACATAATATAATATGAAGGGGAGTAAATGTCACTGGGTGTTGTCATTTCCTCATTTAAATTCTTTTCTTTTTTTTAGTCCAGAATTTGTGGATTAGTTCTCCTTGTCATAATCTAAACGAGCAACATGGAGTTAAACTCAGTCCGACTCACAGTGGATTTGGAGCTTATCCTGGGAACATTGGATTAGAGGTCAACCGATTAGTTATCTGTAAAATCCACCAAGTCGGGCTGTCCGTACCCGCCGATAACCGGTTTATGAGCCGATCATTTCAAACTCATACTGAATGAAAACGTAACGCTCAAAGTAAAATATTGCTGAACTACAAAAATATACAGTACTGACTGTACCATAAAAAAGGTACTATACGTGCTTTAAATGAAATAAATATGAATATTTGTGAACTATTAATAAATATTAAAGTAAATAATAGACATGCATCCAAAATTAAGCAAAAGTACTTCAAATACAACAAAATTGGTCAGTGATGGTTTTTATTTCACCTCTAGAGTGTGCTATCGTACTGTATAACGACAGCGGAACTTTCTCGTCAGCCGCTCGGCTACGGACGCGACCAGGAAAGACTATCCGTGTGGATTAAATCAGTGCCGATTAATTGTAATCAGTGCCGATTAATCAGCAACGGTCGACCTCTACACTAGGTGAGGGACAGGGGACACGCCGCATGGGACAATGTTGGTAAAAGCGAGGCTGTTTTCGGTGTTTAAATGCCTTATTTGTTTCTATTTGTGCTAATTGGAGTGAAAACAGTCTCGTGCACGTCACATCAGTAGTTTTTCTGACTTAATCGATTTAATTACATTGACTAATTGTTGCAGCCCCACTGAAATGTGTAACCAACACACACTAGCAGCTTTAAGTGGAAAAACCACTAAAGTGCGCTTTTAAGATGAGTAAAAACATCTGAAAATGAGCGAAGCGTGCTATGTTAACGCGCATCGTGTGACCCAACGAATCTGTACTGATTTATGTTCTCTAAGCGGACCGAAATAAGGGTCGTAATCATTTCCTGTTCGTTCCTGTTTGCTGACAGTACAGTGCATCATCTGTACCTGTGTTCCTAGTGTTGGAGAGAACACGCTTTATTCCGACTGCTGTTATCTGTCTTTCCTGCCGCTTTTACAATAAGCTTTGTGCTCACAGGTTACAATTTGACCTATAAATAACGGCACCCCGCTGTGGTCAGAAACCCGGTGGTCTGTCGTGTTCCTCTGGATCTGGAGTGGAAACACGGTGAAATAAACGGCTAAAACGTTCATCAGAAATACTCCGAGTCATCATTTAGAACAATCTGTTTGGTGTTTAATTAGGTACGCAGATGTTCGGTGTCCTTTCACGTCTTGCCGAAACGCTTAGAGTGGCGGGTAAAGACCATAGCGACTGGCGGTGAATCTCCTCAATCAGTCCAACTCTGCTTTTTATTTGATGTATTTATTTATTTATGAAAATTATTTTCAGTTTGGACAACTGTGTACATTTTGAAACTGTTGAACTAGCCGTTTACGTAGCTGCATTCCGGCTAGCTAATGTTATCTAGTCAGCTACTGTTTTGCTGATCGCTACAGCTAGCCAACTACCTACATCTACTTTACCATCCTCCCCGATACTGTTAACACATGACTTTGTTCAGCAAATGTATATGTCTATATAAATATGCCTGTTCATACCTTTTGCTGAGGTTTGACTAAATGACCCGAGTATCCAAGCAACCCGATGTTCCTTGGTCGTAATTGACCGAAGAATCGATCAAGAATTATTTACTTGAAAATGAAATCGACACTAGCTAGAATATTATCCATTTATTATTATGGATTACCACTAAAAGACAAGGAGTGCTATTCAGGTAAACTAACACCTTCAAACCGTGTAACTCTAGAAGATCTTGATTGCTCGCCATCCTGTCAGCGGCTAAACGATGCTAAGTCATGACGTAGCCTGCAGTCGCCAGACATACGCCAATTAATATTGGCACCCTTTGGTCAATATGTGCAAAGAAGGCTGTGGGAAAAAATGGTCTTTATTGTTTAAGCGTTTGTTCTTTTGTTTGGAAAAAATTCACAAAAATACTCTGCTGTCATTGATATCAAACGATTGCAAACAAACAAAACTTTGTTAAATATGGGTGAACAACAATTATTGGCACTCTTATGAATTCATATGAGAAATGTAAAGACGTATTTGTTTTAGTACACCTGGGTGACTAGGAACAGGAAATTTATTCAACCATGACTTCCTGTTTTACAGGGGTATACATATGAGAATATGTAGGCCATCAGCGTGGACCTCAAAATGTGAAGGATCTGGAGAGATTCATGTGTGGAGGAACGGTCTCAGATCCCTCGCCGATTTTAGGCTATAATATTATAGGCCATATATACGTTAGGCATTTTAGCTAACTATTGCATTACACCCGCTAAATTTTTAGTTGGCACGCCAACTGATCTGATACGATGCTTAGCTATTAGCAGAGATGAAATCTGGAGCTAACCTCGTTAACCACGGTTAGCAAAAAGTGGCTAGCTGCACCGCACAAGCTTAGTATGCGTTCAGCATCATGCCGCGTGCATGGCCTTGATGTGAAACCTGCGCAGTGTGACAGCAGAGATTCACTGCTTTCTCACCTGCTAATCAAGCCTCTGGAGGTTACTGGAGCTGCTCTGTTTGTGTTTTCATTTTTTTTTTTTTTTTTTATCTTGGAAGTCTGAGCTCCAGGACTGACAGACACATGACCCATCGCTCGACCCAGCTATCCGAGCTGCTTATTCTCACAGTTGCGCTTGGAGCACTGAAGGCTTTTATTCAGCTCAACCTGTACTATTATGTTTGTGTATGAATAATGTAGGTTTCACTTAAAGGGTTTTATGCACCATGTATGTGTGTGTAATGCACGGATCATCCTGAAAGCTGCGTTGGCAGATCAGCTTAACCCGAAAAAACAGCATAAGACACGTACCTGTAAACATGCCGTAGTGTCTGCGCGTCGTTTACCTCAGCAACAGGCGACTTAATCGTATCCGTGATGGAAAAACGAACCTGATGAACCAGCGTTCCTGTTATCACCCGGACGTTGATTGTTTTCCTATAACTGCACTTCCTGAAATGTTTTATTCCTCTTATACAGCAGCAGCTTTACCAGTGATGGATTTTTCTTTTTACGTTTAAATAGAATTTTTTTATCCATTTATTTCTACTTTTAATGCTGTGAAACATACTTTTATCACTTACATTATAGTATTATATACAGTCGTTTCCTCACCAGCCTCTTCTTTTTATCTCTCTCGCTCTGTCTTTTGAAGCTAATATGGCAACAAAATAATGTCCCGTTATTAATAAAAATAAAAATCCTCAAAGCATAAAACTTGGTCGCAGATTTACTATTCAAAAGTGCTGACATTGGAGGCTCCTTTTATAAATGTTAAATAAACATCTCCTTATAGGTAACTTCACGATATCAGCAATTACGCACTTTTTAAAAATCTGCTTATGTGCAGCGAATGGATGCAAAATGCAAATTAACGGCGCTGGGTGTTTACTGACTCACGCATGCCTCCAAGCACCGGAAGCTTCGCAGCCAGATCATCTAGTATTATTGACATTTTAATTAAAACAAACAAACCAGTTGCAGATTTGGGCGTGTCTTCATCGTTTACGGGCTGACAACCAATCACAGCAGTTCCGTGCGTCATGCGTAACATGGTGCTGTGCTTCAGTGTTTAATAATAGAACACAGCACCGACGTGCCGAAAGAGAAGCCGCAACTGGAGGAGAGCTGAAATGGTGTTTAGTTTCAGTTTGGGGAAACCAAACGTTATCAAGCACTGTTAGAACAAATGGTACATAATCATTACGTCTGTGAGGAGATTTTTCAGGACGTTTGCGATAAGTCCGTCAAACATCAAAGTGGCATTTGGTGACTGCACTTGAATGTCAAACAAGTTGCGTATCTAAAAAAAAAATACAGAGTGCATATTTGCACGGGATTAGTTTAACCTGGGGTTTTTCTTTTTATGTATAGTTTTATAGAAGGGAATAGACGCTGAATTCTTCACCAAGTCAGGATCACACATTCTGGGAAAAATCCAGAAAAATAAACAACATGACCAGTTTAAAATAAGAGACTTTTTGGCAAATCTTACATTGCTGACTTTAAGCCTTTAATCATCCAGACAAATGGCAAGCGTGATGGGGGGGGGAATGTAGAAAAAACCATTTATTTGAAATAAGCCCTGTAGTTGGAGAAAGATGCACCCACCCTTTAAAACTAGACATGGCGTAGGCCACACCAGACTGACCCATGGGTATTTATTGAAGGGCAAAGAACCAGCACATTTCTTAAAGAAACACCAAAATGCCAGTATTGTAACACTCCCTTGACCGTGAAGCACATTTTTTTGTCATGAGGCCACACCTTTTATCAGGACAGATTATGAAAAGACTGGTTTTGTGAAGTGGACCCAGGAAACTCGATTACGGTTTTACTACAAGTAGATTTACAAATCTTTTAAAGCGTCATGTCTTACAGAAACATGAATCGTATTGAATTGTTGCTGTGATATAGCAATTGAAGCAGTTGAAACAATGTCCCTGTAAATGAGCTGTTACTATAGAAACGGCAATGTATTTCAAACAAGTGCATTAACATAAACCTGTGATTTTCAGCTGCACTACTGTCATAGCTGCTGTTTATAGATTATAAATCAAAGTCACACACACACACACACACACACACACACACACACACACACACACACACACACACACACACACACACA
>JAOUWY010000035.1:20201526-20216499 GCA_025728095.1 Prietella phreatophila
CCAGTATTTAAACAGGGACATCTCAGCCTAGAGATGAATGAATCACTGATAAAAGAAGCAAGGAAGTCAATTTATCTGGTACCTCACTCTGAGCAGTGTAATTTCAAGGGTTTCTGCTTTAGGCACCACAGGGATAGATCACTTTTCTTTGCTTTACGTTGAGTGCAAGCAGGATATTTTGATAATCCTTGCCATGCAGTGTTTCCAAAGCAGACTCATCTTACAATTACAGAATCCTCAGCGATATTTTTATTAATTTATTCCCCCCCCTCTTATTTTCTCCGAAGCGTTTCGCATGCAAAGTGTACCCCCATCCGACCGCTCCGAATTCTGCTCTGTTCATGTGAGGAAGTGGCACGTGGTTTGTGCGCTCATGTCACAGTTTAGCCCAGCCTGAGTATCCAGTGCCGTATGGAACCCTCAATAATGTGAAGGATTTAAAAAATAAATAAATAAATAAAGGATCTTCAAATCACAGCATGTGGAAAGCTGAAAGCCGGGGGAAACCGTTACACCCGATGTAGGTTTGGCCATGCTGAGCTCTTATACTGGGAAAGCCAGGGTTGGCGCACTATGGGTCGTCCAGCTTGGGTGATGTTCAACCTTTGTGTGGACTAGAACCGGTGTGGCTAATTTAAACACTAATTAAACCATGATAGCTGTTGGCCAGTACAATTCAAGCTTCTTCTCTCATCTCTTATCTGGCTGGCTGTTTTATCTAACGTGGGGACCACCAGACATTGTTAATTTATGGACTGAAAACTCATTAGTTTCAATCTTATCACCTGAGCAAGACTTTCAGCAGACCCAGAGTAGACTTGTTAAGCCATTAGCGCTAATGCAGGATGAAATCTTCTTGAAAAGTAATGAGCGTCACAGGAGGAACACAACAGAACCAATTGCCTTGACAAGCGACTGCATGGCAGAGCATTTACATACATGTGTATGTATGTATCCTTTACATATGTATCTCAAGTATCTAATGCGATGTTTAAAAAGGGGCAGGTCTGAGCAGAGACATTCCTCGCTGGCACCAGAATACCATCCAAAAGCATTGGACAATCAAATTTGCCTAGCTAATTGAATGGAATAGAAATCTGTAGACGTAAAAATGATTACGATAGCGGTTAATTTCACACCCAACTTGGAAGACCTCTGCTCTAGAGAAACCTGTCCCCACGTTGGCTCCTGATTGGTTGGAATGAAAGCCCGCAGCCATGTCGTCCCATTTAGGATAAGTTTGAAGACACCGCCCTTGGTCTAGAGTAACTTTAAACCATGAGTCCTCCGATTTTGAAAGCATGGGTAAATAGAAAAGGTTATGTGCCTTGCTTTTTCTACCTAATTTGCTCACCAGTCAATTTACAGTCGTGGCATTTAACTGTTGGCCTTATCCAGAGTGGCTTACATTGATCTCATTTATACAGCTGTGCCGTTGAGGGTTAAGGGCCGTGTTGCTCAAGGTCCCCGCAATGTCAGCTTGGTGGTGTTGGGATTTGAACTGGCAACCTTCCAATCAGAAGTCTTATCCACTGAGCAACCACTGCTCTCCCGTATCACACAGCAGCTACCACCGGGGACGATGACGGCTAATGTGCTTCCTCCGAGACATGTGAAGCTAGGCAAAAGCACAATCTGTCGACCTGCTCTTCATGTTGCGTGACATGGCAGCGTAATACGCTTGGAAATAAGCGCCGTCTGCCTTCTTCTGCATATATGAGCTCACAAACACCAACGATTGGTGAATGTTGCTGTACCCATCAGGGATGAAAGAGCATGCCATGCCTCTGGCTCAGAGAGTATGGCCTGTTTTCAAGAGATGGACATGGATGGCTGTGCTGTTGCCGGGATTCAAAGTCGTGTCGCGTGTATTTTAAGATAATATACCGTTGTCGGAATAGGGCTCTTGACCGCGTTTGATTTCATACACAGAAATCTGTCCTAAAATCTCCAGAATCTTTTCACTTGCGCTCAATCAGCTGAGCTTCTCAATTCAGTCAATTCAGTGCAAGTAGGAAGCCTTCACACACTGCATCTCAGTGCCTTATGAGCATGAACATCTCAGCCTGGCAAAGCAGCCATTTGAGTTTATTAGGAGGTCCCCCACTGCTCCGTACATGTGCTACCCCCGGAGAAGACAGTAGGCTCAAAGCTGAAAGCAGATCCACAACCCTCCACTGTATAATTTCCTCAATTTTTCCTCTAAAGAACATGCGTTACACTCTGATGTCCCACCGGACTGACGGTACGGACTCGCGTTTACCCTTGCTGATCGCTCACTGGGCTCGTTTACAAGCCTGTGAGAAAAGCTGGTGTGCTGGAGAGCAGGGAAGTCCTCTTGGTGATTTCAGCCACTCTTTAAGAAGGAATACTGACATTGTTAGCGGGAGAATGGATTCCTAGTGAAGGACAAAGCTCTTTTCGAAAATGCAAAAAGGTGACGCGGGAGTATTCTAATGTAACCATTAAGATTAAAAAAAACAAAAAAAAACACTTTTTAAAGAAATAATAAAGGCGTAGATAAACTTTTTAAAATAAAATATGACCGAGGCGTATACACGTCTCCTAGCATAAAGGAAAGACCATGCGTCTACTCTGGCGGGACGTGCAGTTGCCTGGAGCATCAAGCAGTGCCGGGACCCCTGAGGAGAGTCACTTAATCCACGAGAATGTTAAATGTCAAATTCAAGAGTGTTCGCTTAAAACCGCCAGCTTGCAAAGACGTCTCGGGCCACCGGAGGGGGGGGCCGCCTCGTTAGCTCGTCCGCGACTCATATGACTTATGAGTCGCAACGAATCAATCTTTTCCTTGTTCCTTTCCAGGAAATCAAAAGAGGAAAAAGGGAACGGAGAGTGGAGAAAAGGACGGCGATGAGGTGAAAATAACGGCGGGTTAATTACAGATGAGAATGAGAAGTAAAGCAGAGTAGGCAGTCAAGCTTAATAGGTTTATTAATATGGCTTAATTTAGCAGATATAACCCCTGAAGTTAAAAACTAAACAATTTGGATTAGCTGTTTATTTATTTATTTATTTATTTTTATGTTCTTTTTCATTATTATTTTTATTTATTTATGTTTTAATGTGTGCTGTCAGAGTTTTAACATCCTACGTTTTCTGTCTAACAAGCTGACTGTTTTATTTATTTATTTTTGCATTAGTCAAGCAAACTGGTGAGTTTCTCTTTGTTTCAGATCCTAATAACTGTATAAATACAGCAGATTCTGAGGGGGGATTTTTTTTTTCTTTTTTTTTTTTAAATCAGGAACCATCAAATGTTCTTTGTCGGTTCTTTTGTTAGGAAAGTTGTTTGTTTGAACTTCCCAAGCTTTCTCTTTCAGAGAAGGTTTGTAGTGAAAAACCCCTTAGCAAGCGAAGAACATTGCACCACCCGTAGAACCCCGGAGGAGCTGTGTGTTCCTGCTGTTAATTACTGTACATGCGTTTTATACGCCAGAGTTAATTAAAGAAGACTTCTGGGTAATGTAATGAAGGCTTCTTTCTCTCGGTCTGTCTCTTTACTGTCTGTCTGTCTCTCTTCTTACAGTCAGTCAGACTGTCTTTCTCTGGTTTCATTTCTCTGTCAGTCTTTCTTTTTTCTTTGTCTTTTTTTGTGTCCATTTTTTGTCCATTTTGTCAGTCTTTGTGTCTGTATGTCTGGGATTTTTTTTTAAATCTATCTGCCTATCTATCTCTGTATTTCTTTCTTTCTGACTTTGTCTATTTTCTGTCTGTCTGTCTCTTTCTTTTCTTTTTTCTTTTCTATGTCTGGCTGTCTTTCTTTTTGTCTCTTTTCTTTGTCTTTCTGCCCCTTTTTTTCTTTCCCATGTCTCTCCTTTGTTTTTGTTTTTCTTTCTTTTTCTTGTTTACGTTCTCTCTTTTTTCTTTTTCTCTCTTTTTTTTGTCTGTCTAAATCTTTTTTTTCCCTATCTCTTTCTTTCTTGTTTACTTTCCATCTCTTTTCGTTCTCTC
This sequence comes from Prietella phreatophila, assembly GCA_025728095.1. NCBI lineage: Eukaryota > Metazoa > Chordata > Actinopteri > Siluriformes > Ictaluridae > Prietella > Prietella phreatophila. Next base: position 20,205,499 of record JAOUWY010000035.1, read on the forward strand.
TCTGCCTCTTTCTTTCTTTCCTATGCCGGTCTGTTTCTCTTGTTTCTTTGTTTTTCCTGTCTCTCTTGCCTCTCTTCTGGCAAATTGAAAGTATTGTTCATGGTGTTTGAGTCGTTGTGTTTTGTTTTGAGCAAAAGGGTTAATGAACCCTGGCCGAGTTATAGCGCAGGCTGTTCTCTTTCAGGTGAAAGCAGTTTTGAATGTTCCACCTTCTTGTGAATGAATTGAAATATCCACTCCTATGCCTCACAGTACCTGTCTGTGCTTCCACACCATTCTCCTTCTGGTCCACATCGATAGAGATGCTCAGACCAGAGCTGAGGCGAGTAATGCAGGAACGTGGTGGCTAAGGGAAATCTGTAAACACTCCTGCGTGTGAGATCTGGACTGAGTCCAGATGAAAGATAATGGATCTTTCCGGAGTGTATTTCATTAGCACAGCGCAGTGGAGCGCGTCATCACGCCACCGCGCCGAGCGCCAGGAAAGGCCGATCACTCATACCACACCCGCTGCAGAACCCATCAATCACGTCGGCGAGGTTTATGGAGAACAATCGACCTTTTCATTTTCTTCCTCCTCTTTTGTTCTCCCTCAGCTCACACTTGGACGTGTGGACGTGAGCGAGTTCATCTCCTGAACGTAGCCTCTTTCTTTATAGGCGCATGGCCTGTCTGTCTTTCTATTTGTCTGTCTATCTTTCTATCTATCTGTCTGTCTTTACTTTTTTTACAGTCTCACACCAGCGTGAAAAGATTGAGGTAATACGGCAGCTCTGGTTTCGGTTGAGGACATGCTGCTTTAAATGAAACATTTCTACATATTTGTGGAGATTAACAAATATTTTGGCGAACTCCCGCACAGACGTAGGCGAATGCTCAAGCCTCGCATCTGAAGTCGTTCCCATCTCTCTCATTCTCCCTGCCACTTTATTACACTTAATTGCTAAAAGTGGCTGTGATGGTCGACGCTGTTCTGAAACGGACCCGAGAGACGAGCAGAACCCTCAGTGAGCGCTCAGATCACATCACTACTGATCCTGCTGTGTCATTAAAGGGTGCAAGTGCTCTGTGGAGACTGCCTTTAATAGATATGTGGAGGACAAGGGTGCTTTCTCTTCCACCAGCCGAAATATCATTTGCCAAGTATAAGCCGTGGGAGAAATTTATCTTGGAGTTGGCATAAATTGCAGTTGGATAAAGGATGAAAATCACATTGTGGAGGATCAGGGGGCTGCTGTGGGGATTTTTATTTAATTTATTTTTTCTTCTTTTTTTTGTGAGCCATGTAAATCACTGTAATGAAGAAAAAAATGTGATCACTGTTGTGTAACCGTATTCAGATCATCACTGGAAGTTCTGCACCGTCAGGCAGATTTATCCTTTTCTGTTGCATTAATGTAAGGGATAATGTAACGGCTAGGTGTGCGTTACACGATCATAATGCACGATGGGGAGGCAAAGATCGTATAACACGCACCTAGCAGTAGATCAGACAGAGACAGACGGAGAGAGAAAGACTGAGATAGAGAGAGACACGGACAGAGGGAGAAAGAGACACAGACAGACGGAGGGAGAGATTGTACTTGAAACTTTGATGTTGTCTACAGTGCTATGTAACTGTAATCTGTATGTTACTATGGTTACAGTTACATCTTCCAGCCAATCATAATTGAGTCTTCAGACAGACCCTGGTATAAATACAGTTATATGTTCGTGCCAGAGTACGCTTATCCGTCTGTAATCCAGTCAGGAAAACTGGCTCTGTAGTGAATTTCTATAAAGCAGGATGCTTTTCAGTGGGAAATTTCTGCATTCCAATCCTCACTATATCAAACGTTTTTCCACGTCACTAATACACTCTAAATCTACCAAAACATTTTTTTGTCTAATAAGAGTAATTAGAAGAAGTGCACTTAACCTCTTTCTGCTTTCTTAATACCCATCCTATTCACCTTCTCAAGAGTCTCTCAGGTTATTTGATTCTTTTTGCTTCTCATTTTGTTCTAACACAACGATTCCACTGATGCTATAGACAACATCTACAGTCTCTGACTAATGCTGGTAGGATGACGCCACCTATTTTTTATGGCAGTACTTTCTTTTTTTTTTCCTCCTCCCAATCTTTGTTATGGATAATTCACTGTGCGGGACATCACTGTTGTTATATCCTAGAGTCTTTCAAGCATGTGGATTGGAAAAGGGTGGTTCTTGAGGAGGGCTTGTTTGTGAGAGCTAAAGCTTGTCGAGAAAAAGCTACTTCTTTTCTCCATGCCTTCTGAAAGCTGATTGTGGCCAAGATCTCCCTTGTACAGCACTGCAGAGCCGGTCGTCAAGGAGAAGGGCCTTGTTTATGAGAGTTACAGCATGGGGGGGAAGAAAAGCTGCTTTATTACAGTAGACTTGGACGCAGTAAACAGGCTCCTTAGTTTTATTTGGCGAGCAGGTGAGAGCGATGAGCTTTAGCAGAGCCTGCTAATGCCTTATCGATCTGCTTGGCCTGAGTAGTGCTATGCCTTCAGACGCTCCTGTTTTCCCTCCAGACGCTTTCTCTTGTCTCTCCTCGTCTGGTCCAAAGGTTTATTTTAAGCTCAGACCTATCCTTTGTCACACTATGGAAACAACAGGCCAGGGGGGATGGGGAATCACTGTTGGCATGGTTACAGGTCGTAATTCCTCCATGGCAGGAAGAGGAAAAATTCAAGGAAGTGTCCTTCCGCTCTCATGCTGAAATACGACTCTAATTTCTCCACAGCGACACAGAGGGACGTCTGTAGCTGCTTTGCATCTAAATCACTTCCCTTTAGGGGGATGTTCTCATTTCAGCTCTGGATTTGTGTTTACCTCGTCACATCTTGATCAAGGGCCGAGACCGAGCGTGGCAGCAACCATCACCGGCTCCATGTGCGAGTCAGTGAACCATTTCACAATCTCTCTCTCTCTCTCTCTCTCTCTCTCTCTCTCTCTCTCTCTCCTCTGCTAACTCCCTCAAGTTCCTGTTATTGTCTTTGTCATAGATTTGCTTTCTCCCTCTGCACCCAGTCCAGGTGTTTGGGGGGGGGGGTTGTGTACTAAACCGTACCCTTACCTGTCACGTGGGATCTTTGTATCTGTGTTCAGATTTAAATGCGAAGCAGACACAATCTAAATCAGTGCTCACAGACCCTGTTCTCCTGGAGCTCTTCCTTCCTAAAGACTTAAGCGCCAACCATAACCGTGCCCACCTGCCCATCCAATCATGGCCTTAAGAAGTTCTTGATCAACAAATACAGGTGTTTGATTTTGGTTGGAGATGCAGGAAGCTCGATTCCAAGGCAGAGGCTTGGTGACCACTGCCCACCAGAATAAAATCTGAACCCTCCCACCTATTTTTCTACTTCTTACTCACTCTCATAAGCTTCCTGAAAGTGTAAACAAAATTGTTGTTGCATCTCAGTGCACTCCTCTAATCTGATCCAGATTTCTGACCAAATAAATCAATAAAACCAAGTAGTTCACCTCCTGTTCACGTCTGTATTTGTGTTGGTTTAGAACCCATTGTCTGTTCGTTCTGAATAATGTATACACCTCCTGCTCGGTTTCTGTGCCTGCTCTTGTGCCTCAAGGGGTGCTGAAGAAAAGGCCATGCCATATTAAATTGACTCAGACTCACCCTCAAGGGAGAATACCTCCCTCCCTTCCTCCTCCTCACCCACGGAGATGATGCACCACGGTGGATCTTCTCCACCACTGGAAATGATCAACGTTTTTGTTTAGCTTGAGATGGCGAGAGTCCCATTCACCTGCTGCTCGCTTTGTAAACACAGTCTGTCAGTTCCAGGGTCTGTCTCGTTTGCGCCTTGACGTGTGTAGGCATTGCGTTTACCGTAAATCTGCAGGCTCCTCAAACTACAGGCCGTATCCGAACACAAAATACCTGCTTTTATGCATTTTACTCCAGTAGACTTGAAGCTGTGGAAGTCCTCCACTCTCGGTGTGGACAGATTGTTGGGCGGAGCCTGTGCGACTGTGGTCACAGAGACCTGGTGCGCTCACAGCCATATGTCTACATGTAATGAAACACACGATCAAGACACTTCCCTTTTATGCCAGCCATCTCGAAGATGATCAAACAGCACATCATGCATGTGTCGGCGTACGTAACCGTAAGATCCATAGTTCTAAGTTTAGTCTGCAGACAATAAGTGCATGTGGAAACTTCTAACAGAAAAGTCCCCAGTTCCTGGTGAAGCAGAGACACCGAGAGGGACAGAAAGCTTCATCAAGGCTACACTGATGCTTTTAATTCTCTTAGCACTTCTTCTTTCGTTCGCGGAGATGGAGAACTGTACAAATAAAGACGACAATGTGCAGGTGTCTGTAAATCTCGAATAGTTCTGTATACACACAGAGTTGAGCTTTTTTTAAACTTTGAGTAAAGAACGCCTTTCTGTATGATAAATGAAAAAACCTTTTTTAAACTGTCATGGTGATGTAGTACAACCCCAATTCCAAAAAAGTTGGGACGCTGTGTTAAATGAGGGTTAGTTGATATTTTTTTTTACATGGGTTTGAGATTTGCAAATCATTGTTTTGATTTACACTTGCATCTCTGTGACAAACTGAGCAGATTGCAGACTTCTCTGTACTAATACAGATTCAGTGTGCATGGTGTAAGGGGTATAAAACAGAAGGGTGGGTTTGTGTGAGTGACTGTTTGAGCTGCCTGTAAGCCACAGCTGTCTGAGTGTGGGTCGAAGCCCGGCACTCGGCACGACTGTTGCTCCACCAGGGGAAAGTCTGAGACTTGTCGGAGCTCAGAGAAACGATGACAGATGCCAGTTTGGCTCTTCTCTGCATTTCCTCACCGTGTAGAAAGTGAGATTTGCAATCGATCACTGTCGCAGTACGGAGTCCCGTTGTCTCAGCAGCGGCACGAGCGTTCTGTGTACACAAGTTCGCACGGCTGTCGCGTCCTCGGGAATGTGAAGAATAAATAATAAATGGGAGTTTGAGGTTTAGCGGGAGATGATCACAGCTGGCTGTTTAGCACTTTGTTGAAATTACATGATGCTATCATTATATCAGTGTTTTTTTTTTGTTTGTTTGTTTGTTTTATGTTTTTATTTTATTTTTATTTATGATTCTGGCGACATTGTCTCAGTCGACATCTCAAAAAATGCTGGCAAGTTCTTTTCAGTAAGTTATTAGATTGCACTTTGGGTTTTGTGTTGCTCATTGGTGTGCTGGCTCCGAGTTCCTCATGCACCTTATGGATGGATTTGGAGCTTTTTTTTTATTTTTTATTTTTTATTATTATTATTATTATTATTTTATTTTAATTTCAGTCATGGCTCACTTTCCCGCTGCTGTCTGCAGACCCTCTTCCTTCTCAGGCAGATAATCGCACCATGCCTCATTGCCTAATTTTTATTTATATATTTATCTATTTTATAAAGGGGATGATTGCTACTTCAGCTTTTTAATCCATGTCTCTTCCCTGTGTGCTCTGTACCTGATTCCTCCAGCTGACCTTTCAGTTCCTTTCCATCCTTCCCAAGACTTTCTATCTTATGACGTGCATGCTGTGGGGGGACCAGCTTGCCTCTGCATTTCTTCAGAAATACACCCCCCCCACAAAAAAAAAACCAAAGGTTCAATTTGCTGCGCATTGATTTGTTTCATTCGTTTGTTTGGTTGAACGAGCCATACGATCCGAAGCACAGATCCAACCTCGTGGGGAAGCGTGTGCTTTGTGGTCCCATACCATCCCTTCCATGGATCTGTTCAGTCACGCCTGTATGAGATTACATTCAGGGAGTATAGATTTGCCCCATTTTCTTTTCCATTCTTTTTATGATGTTATTAGAGCTTCTTCCATATTCCGCCTGACCGCTCATGCTTCACATCAGCTCAGATGCCCAGAGCATGAATGCTGACCATCCTTGGCTGTTCATCACCATGTTGCTTTAAGACAAACACGCACGCACGCACGCACGCCCTCCTGCTGTGTGCCATGCTGCTCTTGGTTTGTTATTTTGTCTTCATTTGGCATGTTGACTTGAAACACAGTTTAATGCCACCCGCCTGGCTCTCGTTTGATGTTTTGAAACCGGGCGACGGCCGTAAAATTATTCATTTCATTCAAGGACATAGAGCAAGGGTGGACGAATCAGTCGCCTCAGGCCCCCGTGCGCATGTGAACGGGTATCTTGGAAAACATTTTTATCCCCATCCAAACAACACACAGCCCAGTGATGGATACATCAGAAACCCTTAACGCCTCAAGAATAGCAATAATAGCTGCGTATTGAGTGGTAGAGAAAAACGGAAAGAAGAATGACCAACCTGAGGATTCATAAGTTTCGTATGCACCGATGTTGCGCTTGGACTGCTGCTTAATGTCACACTTTAATACAAAGTGTTTGGTTGGGGTTTATCCGAAATATCTGTTCGCATTGTGGTTTGTATGTTTGAGGAGTATGGAATTAAATTCGTGCCAGAAGTATTTGAATGTAACTTTATAAGAAACGAGCAAAATGTGCAACGGGAAGAAGAAAAAACGCTCAAACTGAAAACGATGAACTAGCCAATGAGAGTAAATCACTGTTAAGCCCCGCCCACGCGAGAGGTTTGTGACAGAGCGGCGAGTGTAAACTCGCGGAGAGTAACTGAAAACTTTGAAAGCGTAAACGAAATCTCTGGCAGCGCTTTCGTAAACGACGATTAGGGAAAAGGAAGCTTTTAAACGGGTTATTTGAAGAACACGCTACGTTTTTGCCACCGTTTTCAGTTTCAGAGTGTGTTTCTCCGTTCTCGTTATCGGCGCCCTACACAGGCAGCTCAAAAAAAAAAGGTATTGGCACCCTATCCGAGTTTGTGCCATGGCAAGCACCCCTCACATTTTCTTCAGGAAACGTACACGTCGATTTGTATTGTTTTTATTCGTTTCTCGAAAAGCTATGTTCATGCTAAATACTTTTAGCATGAAATTTCATTCCATAGAGGAGGTGAAGTTCATAGTCTCTGCATGAGGGTTTAATAATAAAAAAAAAATCGCACGTTTAACGCCATCAAACCGCAGCCATCATGCACACTGTGATCAGGATTCCGCAAAACACCCGTTCAAATCAGAGCTTTGTCTGGTTTCAGACATTTTCAGTAATTCAGAATGCCTTTGTGCAGACAGGACCCCAGTATTTTCCAAAACATCACTTTACATATGGATGTGACCCCAGTGAATTGTGTGTTCACGTTGTTGTTGTTTTTATTTTTACATTAATTGTTGCTGCTAATACGCTGTCTAAGTTTGTGCTCCCTTTTGGCATTCAGAAAACGAACTCCGATTCTGCTTCGGTTGTATTTTGGCTTCTAATTCGATTTTGGTCATAGAATTCTCAAGGGTGTGACGCACATCGATCCTGTAACCGTAGCTTGCTACTCGTTCCTGAATCCCATCGTCATCTGGGACATTACTCCCGGCATTACCTGAGCGTTAAACGACCTCCGCTGTGAATCCGTCGTAATTCGCGGGATGACATTACGACATTTGGCGGGATTAGAATGAGAGTTGAAGCTGATCTGTTCGTCTCTAGGTAGAGATGAAGCAAGAGCTAAATTCTCAGCAGGTGGTCAGACGGTATCATGAGTGATGTCGGAAACCGTTAAAGTTGAAATAGACCGAGACGTTTAAACCGAATATGGTCCATGCCATCGAGTATGACATTAAAAATTAAACTTGATGTGCAAGTGGTTACGACTAGACTTAAAATCGGCCAAAGAAGTCAGATCTTTTGTCTGATTATTCAAGCATGTCTCTGAGTAAAACGAAGATCTGACTGGACGTTTTTGGCCACATTGTGCACCGTTTGTGATTTGTCTATCCTGTTAGACCAGATCGACTACAGATGATAAACGGTATTAGCACGACATAGTAATAATGGGATACAGTGGAACCACTTCTGTTACTCCAGCTTTGTGGATGATTCACTCTCCATTGATCCGGTGCTCAGAGATGGACAGGTTCATGAATGATGAAAAGTGGAGTTTTGGCTTTGAGCTGATGGCTGTGTAATCACGCCAGTTATTTCCAATACCATGAGTTAATCAGAACCTTAGCACATTGGTTCTGTAGAGTTCTTTTGAGCTAAATTTGGATGGCCTGGGAAGTTTAGCAATTGGGTTATGTAACGATTCAGCGCTGTACAACACGGTTGTAGTCTGAATCGCCGGCATTAAGCAACGGACGCGGTGATCGTGAGTGAATTTGCTCCAGGACCAACGGGGGAGGTTATTCATTACTGGACTTCCTCAGGGAGACCTGCTGAAATTACCCTCAGACTTTCACAGATATTCACTCATTCAGTGCGAGGCCATGTGGAGCAGTATCTCATGTAGTAGTTGGTGCTCGTATCTACAGCGCGGTGTATTATTTATATATATATTTTTGTCTTCTCTCTGTTCCCTTCAGTCGACTCCTCTACATCTGGCGGCGGGATACAACCGAGTCCGAATTGTCCAGCTCCTCCTGCAGCATGGCGCTGACGTGCACGCAAAGGACAAAGGGTAGATATGACTACACGTACCTCCGTTTGACGTCTTTATAAAGATCATTTTAAAACCGTGCCTCGATTTGGTTTAAGAAAATCGTATTTCATTCGGGCGGGGCAATTATTTTCTGAACTCGTATAGCACGTTACACTGGTTCTCATTCACACACACTAACGCATCAATGGTAGCAGAGCTGCCATGCAAGGCGCTAGCTTGCCATCGGGAGCGACTCGGGGTTCAGTGTCTTTCCCGAGGACACTTCGGCATGTGGAGTCACGTGGACTGGTAATCAAACCTCCAACCCTACGATTAGTGGACAACCCGCTCTACCACCTGAGACACACCTCCCATACCATTGATATTCCTACTTATTCACTATGACCAGTGAGCAGAGACATCATACATCTTGACCTAACATGCACACTCCTTAACCTCAGCGAGTCCACAGACAAGAAATAGGGAGAAACCACATGGGAAAGCCGTGAGCGGATTGTTCCTCAGTGAGAATCATGACCTCAGATCTCGTGCTGATCCTTGCTTCATCGAGCAGCCCTTCAAATGTCTACAACACACGTGTCTAACATAAAGTGTCCGCGCTTACACGCGCGCTAATCATCTGGATAAGATTAAACGGTCGTTAATCATTAAATATTTACCAGCAAGGTGGCTTCAGAGCGGCTTATTACCCGCTGATGTCTTGCTACAGGAAAATGTATTTAGTTTATTACCTTTACTAATTGTACCAGCCCAGTTAAAGGAAATTAGATGATTGATCTCACTCATTTCCCCATTATCACATCTCTTGAGTGCATGAGTGTCAGGGCTGGACAATATCTCAACAATACTTGTAAAGATTATTTTATTTTGTTTTAGAAAAACAAATATTTTAAACAAACTGGTTAAAATGATCTCTGGATAGTTTTCTGTTTGGTTTTTTTCTTTTTTTAATCGTTGTCTCTCAAGGATTTGAACTGATTACTTCATATATTCGTAATAATAACAACAGTATGCATTCAACTTTTTTTGTACATCTTATACATGTAAACCCACTCAGCGCTGATGATTGATCGCCTTTTGCAGACGCCGTTTACGTCTTGCTTTAACATGTTTGCTGCGTTTTGTGACAATAATAATAATAATAATTCTTCCTACGCATGAAATAAGATCATGCCGTGTCCACCACTGGCTGATTTCCAACACTCTTTCCCCGATCATTAGTGAAAGGGCATGATGATGAGACCTGTAAAACCCGATACAGCGAGAGCATTCAGAGTCTTTGCTAGCCGAAGATTTCTCTCTGTACACAGATCACATGTTAACATGAGGTATACATGGAGCCATTTGTTTTAACGTCTGTGTTGTAAAGTGGAAATGGAAACAGTCAGGGTTTTTCCTGTGTGTTCCCTCTCTCTCTCCTGCACAGTGGCCTCGTCCCTCTGCACAACGCCTGCTCCTACGGCCACTACGAAGTCACAGAGCTGCTGCTCAAGGTAAGCATCACACACACAAACGTCTCTCGGGTCCTGTTTTAAAATACTTTGCCTTGCACGCTCAGACGTGCAAGTTGCATTAAGTTGCATTGTTGGCCAGGATCTCGTATTGTGGAAGGGAGAGTCGAACCACTCCGTAACACCTTCTCCAGAAAGTCCCGATGACTTTCAATGAGGTCCAGGTCAGGAAAATTCTGTGGTGGAAAATCCATGTGTGAAAATGATTCCTCATGCTCGCTGAACCACTCTTTCACAATTTGAGCCCGATAAATGTCTGTGTTGTCGTCCTGGAATATGCCTATGCCGTAAGGGAAGAAAAAATCCGTTTATGGGATAGCCTGGTCATTGAGGTACTCGTCTGACTTCATTTTATTGCCGTATAATATTGCTGAGTCAGACCTGACCAACTGAAGCAACCCCAGATCATAACACTGCCTTCAGTTCAATTTTATTTTTCAATTTAATTCACTTTTCTCCATGGACATTCTCTCAAAGCAGCTCTACAGAAACATCTAAATGCAGGATACAGATTTTAAATGTGCGAATTTATCCCAATTGAGCGAGCCGGTGGTGAGGAAAAACTCCCCAAGATGTTCTGAGGAGAAACCTTGAGAGGAACCAGACTACGAAGGGAACTGTTTTTGCCTTAGAAGCAACCGTAGTCCCTGCAATCTGGAATTGGAGTAGATGAGAGCTCCATCCAGAGGTAGGGCATCCGAACGGATCAGGCAGATCCGGAGAGCAGAAAGGCTCAGGATGTCCAGTATCTCCATAAAATCAGACGCTTGTACAGTAGGCGTTATAGCAGGCACTTCCGTTCTTACCCGGGCACGCCCATCATTTCGGCATAGGGTACATCCGGACTTTTCCATTGTTCCACAGTCCTTCCTCGTTCACCAGAACAACGATTACTTGTGTGTGTGTGTGTGTGTGTGTGTGTGTGTGTGTGTGTGTGTGTGTATATACATACACACGTATATACACA
>JAOUWY010000035.1:20217416-20228253 GCA_025728095.1 Prietella phreatophila
TGCCTCGTTTCCATGCATACTCTTCCTTTTCAACGCCTCTTCCTGCAAGCGTTATAACTAGGGCTTCCAGTGTCGAAAACCCAACTCCACTAGCTCCGTTTCAACTTACTACAACAAACAATACATCTAAATAGTAAAAACTGCGAGACAAACAGGAAATGAGCATCAAGCATTGTGAGACGGTATTATCGAGGACAATATTTTCCTCAGAAGTGTCGGTAAATGACCAAAAAACCCACTCATGACTGTAATAACACCCGCAAGACCGTCAGAACTCCGATGTAACAGAAACACTGAAATGAATAAACAGCCTGAGTGTTTACGTAAACACGCTGAACACGAGCCTGTCTGAACGCATCGTAATCCCCGGGCAGGCTAGCTAAGCGTTATCAGCTGAAGTGGACGTAGTGCTGGCCTCGCCAGGATGCCAGGCAAGGTTAAAGAAGGGCAAAACGAGTTTGAGAAAGAGCTCATTAGATAAACTCTTATCATCAGGAGGACAGGGAGCGGACATTTATTTATTTATTTATTTTGCAGTGGACATAGAATTGCAGCAAGGCAGCACAGATATTCTGAGCAGAGCCTGAATGCCTGTCCAATCAGTCCATACTTATCTGATTGGGCTCCATGAAAAGAGCCGCACTGATCTGGCAGTTTCTTAAGCACCACTGCTGATCTAAATGATTTACCGCTCTCCGATAAGTTTCCAGGAACCGCTGAGAAAACTCAGCACCCAAAAAAAGAAAAAGAGGTTTAGCTGAACAGAATCCTGGCACGAGTTTCACCACAGTAATGCCACCTGAATCTTTCGAAAGGGCATTGTGAACAGATAAAGATCGCTCCTGCGATTTTTACGATGGCGAACAAACGGCACGCATCACTGACGTTACAAGCGACAACAGAAGCCCGAGTGAGTTCGAACATTAAATTCAGAATGCGTACAGAACTTCCCTCTCGGGTCACTAGCTGTCCAATGAAGATGTGCCACGATCTAATCCCGGTCTTCTGAAAAACACCAAAGTTCTCACAGCTGAAGTATTCGTCTTTTTAGAGTCATTCCTGTAACCAAGCGCACGCTGGTGCAAGTACAGCCGTAATTTCATAGAGAATAACGTTCGACTACCTTCATGCAGTTTTTTTTTTTTTTTTTAAACATCTGTGATGCTCCACATTGGGAATATCTAGCAGCACTTTTCAGGATTGATTTCAATAAAATACATCTCCACGTCCTGCTGCTATAATAAAATACTGAGAATGTGTGATGAAGCGGACTTGCGTTTACCAGCCCGGAAGTTGATTTTCGTATTAAAGGTATTTTTGTTCCTCTTAAACCAGAGCAAGATGCTAAAAATGTCAAATTTTTATCTTTTAAATAATACGGACATGTTTTTTTTTTCTTATCCGTTTTTACGGTTATATTTGATGATGTGGAACGTCCGAGAGACAAATCAGTTCTGGTTATCGCTTGCATTATAAAACGCAGCTATAATCAGCCGTTTCCTTGGCGACCTCTCTCGGGGTGTATTCACACCTGGCTCCTATGGGAGCGTTTATTTCAGAACCTGCATTTAGACATGTACGAACATTGCAATCGCGCTCGGTCGTCCGGGTGGACTCGGCCCGAACGGAGTGGGGTTTGATCATGGTGAGAAAACGGACCAACCTGACCTGACGGACCAGCCTGTATAGCGACGCATGACGGGACGTGTGAGCGTTACCTGAAAAGAGTGCTTGTTTCGCTAACGGCTCGGAAAAGGAATCTTTGTTTCATTCGTTCCCAAGATGAAGTCCAAAACGACTCGCTGAAATTTGGCCTTTCAAAAAAAATGCATAAAGTTTTACAATGTGTTTAGCATACACACACGCTGATGAGTAGGCGTGGCCTAACGTCATCAAAGAGTCGTGTTCTGTACTGATGTCTCATCCATTAGTTTCATACAGAAACGCTTTGTTAGACGCCGTCTCTTCTGTCAAGCTCCGGTGACCACCGGCTCTCGTTATTATTAATGGAAAACGGTGAGAGCGGACATGAGAACAACAGCTCCACATCCACAGAGTGCTGAGCGGTGGTGTGTGTGTGATAAGAGGAGACGTGTGAGTATTTGCACTGCCGATGTGTTCTAGCGCTCCGTTACAGTACAGACAGGCCAGATGGCCCGAGATGTGAATGATGTGATGTGCGACGATCACTGATGTCCGTCCGTGTGTGTGTGTGTGTGTGTGTGTGTGTACGTACCTTGGCCCCATGTTTCTGCAGCACCTCCAGGATGTCGTTGTGCGCTCTCTCAGCTGCCACATGCAAAGGAGTCATAAAGCTACACAATAAGAAAGACAGAAACGAACAATATTAAAATAAGCATGTAAACCTAGCATCCACGAATGACAACTTACTGCCCATTTGTAATGGCATTCATTAGCGTTATTTATTCATACATTCAGAGCTAGTAGGAGACGTGACTACAAATAAAAAAATTAATTAATTAACAAACAAACAAACATGAACAGAAGAGCATTACACACGGGGGCACAAAAAAATTCAGTTCAGTTTTCAAGCATATAGCAATTTTATCTGTCACAAAAGCAGCTTGACAGGAATCCTGATTCCAAAAAAGTTGGGACACTGTGCGCAATGTAAATCAAAGTAAATAAAAACAGAATGCAATGATTTGCAAATCTCATGAACCCATGTGCTATTCACAATAGAACTTCGAAAGCCTCTCAACCTGAGCAAATGTACCATTTTACAAAAAAAAAAAAAAAAAAAAAGGTAATTTTTAATTTATAGCAACACGTGTAAAAAAAAAAGGTTGGGATGGGGACAACAAAACTCTGGAAATGTAAGCGTTAGTAAAAAGAAACAGCTGGAGGGAACATTCTGCAGCTAATTAAGTTCACTGGAAACCCTAACCCTAACGCGATTGGGTAGAAAAAGAGTATCTTAGAGAGGCAGAGTCTCTCCGAAGTAAAGATGGGACTGAATCTGGATGGAAGCATATGTTGCGCTAAAACCTGATTTACATCCCTAACGAGAAAGCCAGAAGTGTCCGTGGTGAGGAAAAACTCTCTGAGAAGATTTAAGGATGAAACCCTGAGAGGAACCAGACTGAAAGGGGAACTCGTGCTTTTTCTAGGTACCGAGTTATACTGAAATGACGTTCTGCATGAGTAGATTGTGAAATAAGAGTCCTGGGGCGATCAGCCCTGCCTACTGCAGCAGTGATGTAGTTACGAATCATCCACAGAATATACACGGAATAAAGTGAAGGGAATATGATTTCTTTTTTTAAATAAATGATACACGTGTCAGCGGTATATTTATGTCCAGATAGGACATGCATGCTCACTGGACAACCAAACAAACAATCAGATTTTCTTTTTCTCGATTTGAAGAGCAAAACATTTCCCAAAGCACTTACTGAAGATGAATGTACACCAAACGTTTAATCGCTCCATTATGCTTCTGAGTTCCACACTCATTTCTTTCCATACACATGTGAAAAACAGCTGGACACTTTGCATGTTGGGAGTCTTTTCTCCCTAATCGCTTTTACATCATCAGGACTGAATTTGTGTTCAATTTTGAAAACGTGTGAACAGAAACGCAGCTACTAAAAGATGTAAAAAGATGTTTTTATCTTAGTCTGATGCGACATTTTTCCAGAACGCTAAAACATCTCTGCGCACTCACTCTTTGTTCTTCTCGTTGACGTTGGCGCCTTTCCGCAGCAGCAGCTCGGTAACCTGTTTTCTCTTCGGGTGGGGCGAGGCGACGGCACAATGCTGCGACGACAACATATCACGCCAGACATCACCAAAACGCCATTCGATTAAAACTCAAAAAAATCATGTTAACATGCAGGGGAACTAACCGTTCTGAGACACAAACTCTACAGTAATTAGCTTATTAGAAGCTATGAGGCTAACGAAGCTAGCATAAGGAAAGCTGATGTGTAAACTTCATTTAAACTTAAAATGAGGAGAAATTATCTCCAGGAGAGATCATCTAGGTGGTGCGATAGTGTGAATATACCCGCCAACCCCTAAGAAGAATAATACAGAGTCCTGCTGAAAGGGAGTGGGTGAGGGTGAGAGGTGTGAGGGCGGAGCTATTGCAGATCCGCTTTAGTTTAAAATGCAGAAATGTTTACATGCAAACGTTCTTCCTATTCAAGAACAAAGATGTTACGTACAGTAACTAATAAAAAAGTATGCAGGTAAAAGTTTCTAGTATCGTTACTAAACTGGGTGGAGCAGTAGTACCTCCCACACCCCGACAACTCACCAGAGCGGTCTCGTGGGTCTGCGGGTGTTTGAAGTTGATGATCTCCAGAGCGAGCGTCTTCTTCACTTTGGCCATGTCGGCCTCACGTGCCGCCTGGAGCAGCGAGTGACCCTTAAACTCATCTGAGGAAGAGCAGAAAAAAACAGGACATGGTGGAGAGCGCAGAAACTAGTATGCTCGAAGACTTAAATGGGTAAATTTGCTGACATGTCCTGGTTTGCGACATCTATCAGGACGTAGCTTTTATCTCTGGGCTTTGCGCGCCGCTTTGTTCTTAAAAACGCTATTCAGACAAAATGAGCTCAGAGGGTTTGTTTTTTGCTCCACTTGCCTGAAAGGCTAACCATTGGTGTAGTTTAGTCAGAAGCAGAAGGTGTAGTCTGAGAATCTGACCTAAGGAATCCACAGGAAATTCATCAGAGAGATAAATAACCTGACCTGCTGTGGAGTCGGAACCTCATCCGAAAAGGGATCGAATAGAAGTTAAGTGAAATAGTTTTCGCTGATTTATGCTGGTTTGGTATTTGAGAAATAATAACTGCAACATTTCGGTGTAAAGACGGAGGAAGACTGCGCAAGGCGTTAATCCCGTTCATCTCAAAAACCAAACCCCAAAAAGATTAGCATCGTTTGTTTCCACTGTACAAATATGGACAAGAAGCAGCAATAAAGGAGAAGAATAAGAATAATGTGCTTACAGGTGAGTCTCTCTTTGAGTTCGGGTGTGGGGGCCATGTCCACCGCGCTCTTGCTGTGACAGTTGACCAGTGTTGGATCGGCCCCGTGGCTCAGCAGCAAGGAACAAACCTCCACACGGTTCTTGGACGCTGCCTCGTGCAGGGGGGTGAACTGCCACAGGTCCATGGCATTCACACATGCGCCATGCTGAAGACACACAAACACATGGGTTAAAATTCTGCTCGTGTGTGTGTGTGTGTGTGTGTGTGTGTGTATATATATATATATATATATATATATATACACACACACACACACACACACACACACACGAGCAGAATTTTAACCCATGTGTTTGTGTGTCTTCAGCATGGCGCATGTGTGAATGCCATGGACCTGTGGCAGTTCACCCCCCTGCACGAGGCAGCGTCCAAGAACCGTGTGGAGGTTTGTTCCTTGCTGCTGAGCCACGGGGCCGATCCAACACTGGTCAACTGTCACAGCAAGAGCGCGGTGGACATGGCCCCCACACCCGAACTCAAAGAGAGACTCACCTGTAAGCACATTATTCTTATTCTTCTCCTTTATTGCTGCTTCTTGTCCATATTTGTACAGTGGAAACAAACGATGCTAATCTTTTTGGGGTTTGGTTTTTGAGATGAACGGGATTAACGCCTTGCGCAGTCTTCCTCCGTCTTTACACCGAAATGTTGCAGTTATTATTTCTCAAATACCAAACCAGCATAAATCAGCGAAAACTATTTCACTTAACTTCTATTCGATCCCTTTTCGGATGAGGTTCCGACTCCACAGCAGGTCAGGTTATTTATCTCTCTGATGAATTTCCTGTGGATTCCTTAGGTCAGATTCTCAGACTACACCTTCTGCTTCTGACTAAACTACACCAATGGTTAGCCTTTCAGGCAAGTGGAGCAAAAAACAAACCCTCTGAGCTCATTTTGTCTGAATAGCGTTTTTAAGAACAAAGCGGCGCGCAAAGCCCAGAGATAAAAGCTACGTCCTGATAGATGTCGCAAACCAGGACATGTCAGCAAATTTACCCATTTAAGTCTTCGAGCATACTAGTTTCTGCGCTCTCCACCATGTCCTGTTTTTTTCTGCTCTTCCTCAGATGAGTTTAAGGGTCACTCGCTGCTCCAGGCGGCACGTGAGGCCGACATGGCCAAAGTGAAGAAGACGCTCGCTCTGGAGATCATCAACTTCAAACACCCGCAGACCCACGAGACCGCTCTGGTGAGTTGTCGGGGTGTGGGAGGTACTACTGCTCCACCCAGTTTAGTAACGATACTAGAAACTTTTACCTGCATACTTTTTTATTAGTTACTGTACGTAACATCTTTGTTCTTGAATAGGAAGAACGTTTGCATGTAAACATTTCTGCATTTTAAACTAAAGCGGATCTGCAATAGCTCCGCCCTCACACCTCTCACCCTCACCCACTCCCTTTCAGCAGGACTCTGTATTATTCTTCTTAGGGGTTGGCGGGTATATTCACACTATCGCACCACCTAGATGATCTCTCCTGGAGATAATTTCTCCTCATTTTAAGTTTAAATGAAGTTTACACATCAGCTTTCCTTATGCTAGCTTCGTTAGCCTCATAGCTTCTAATAAGCTAATTACTGTAGAGTTTGTGTCTCAGAACGGTTAGTTCCCCTGCATGTTAACATGATTTTTTTGAGTTTTAATCGAATGGCGTTTTGGTGATGTCTGGCGTGATATGTTGTCGTCGCAGCATTGTGCCGTCGCCTCGCCCCACCCGAAGAGAAAACAGGTTACCGAGCTGCTGCTGCGGAAAGGCGCCAACGTCAACGAGAAGAACAAAGAGTGAGTGCGCAGAGATGTTTTAGCGTTCTGGAAAAATGTCGCATCAGACTAAGATAAAAACATCTTTTTACATCTTTTAGTAGCTGCGTTTCTGTTCACACGTTTTCAAAATTGAACACAAATTCAGTCCTGATGATGTAAAAGCGATTAGGGAGAAAAGACTCCCAACATGCAAAGTGTCCAGCTGTTTTTCACATGTGTATGGAAAGAAATGAGTGTGGAACTCAGAAGCATAATGGAGCGATTAAACGTTTGGTGTACATTCATCTTCAGTAAGTGCTTTGGGAAATGTTTTGCTCTTCAAATCGAGAAAAAGAAAATCTGATTGTTTGTTTGGTTGTCCAGTGAGCATGCATGTCCTATCTGGACATAAATATACCGCTGACACGTGTATCATTTATTTAAAAAAAGAAATCATATTCCCTTCACTTTATTCCGTGTATATTCTGTGGATGATTCGTAACTACATCACTGCTGCAGTAGGCAGGGCTGATCGCCCCAGGACTCTTATTTCACAATCTACTCATGCAGAACGTCATTTCAGTATAACTCGGTACCTAGAAAAAGCACGAGTTCCCCTTTCAGTCTGGTTCCTCTCAGGGTTTCATCCTTAAATCTTCTCAGAGAGTTTTTCCTCACCACGGACACTTCTGGCTTTCTCGTTAGGGATGTAAATCAGGTTTTAGCGCAACATATGCTTCCATCCAGATTCAGTCCCATCTTTACTTCGGAGAGACTCTGCCTCTCTAAGATACTCTTTTTCTACCCAATCGCGTTAGGGTTAGGGTTTCCAGTGAACTTAATTAGCTGCAGAATGTTCCCTCCAGCTGTTTCTTTTTACTAACGCTTACATTTCCAGAGTTTTGTTGTCCCCATCCCAACCTTTTTTTTTTACACGTGTTGCTATAAATTAAAAATTACCTTTTTTTTTTTTTTTTTTTTTGTAAAATGGTACATTTGCTCAGGTTGAGAGGCTTTCGAAGTTCTATTGTGAATAGCACATGGGTTCATGAGATTTGCAAATCATTGCATTCTGTTTTTATTTACTTTGATTTACATTGCGCACAGTGTCCCAACTTTTTTGGAATCAGGATTCCTGTCAAGCTGCTTTTGTGACAGATAAAATTGCTATATGCTTGAAAACTGAACTGAATTTTTTTGTGCCCCCGTGTGTAATGCTCTTCTGTTCATGTTTGTTTGTTTGTTAATTAATTAATTTTTTTATTTGTAGTCACGTCTCCTACTAGCTCTGAATGTATGAATAAATAACGCTAATGAATGCCATTACAAATGGGCAGTAAGTTGTCATTCGTGGATGCTAGGTTTACATGCTTATTTTAATATTGTTCGTTTCTGTCTTTCTTATTGTGTAGCTTTATGACTCCTTTGCATGTGGCAGCTGAGAGAGCGCACAACGACATCCTGGAGGTGCTGCAGAAACATGGGGCCAAGGTACGTACACACACACACACACACACACACACACGGACGGACATCAGTGATCGTCGCACATCACATCATTCACATCTCGGGCCATCTGGCCTGTCTGTACTGTAACGGAGCGCTAGAACACATCGGCAGTGCAAATACTCACACGTCTCCTCTTATCACACACACACCACCGCTCAGCACTCTGTGGATGTGGAGCTGTTGTTCTCATGTCCGCTCTCACCGTTTTCCATTAATAATAACGAGAGCCGGTGGTCACCGGAGCTTGACAGAAGAGACGGCGTCTAACAAAGCGTTTCTGTATGAAACTAATGGATGAGACATCAGTACAGAACACGACTCTTTGATGACGTTAGGCCACGCCTACTCATCAGCGTGTGTGTATGCTAAACACATTGTAAAACTTTATGCATTTTTTTTGAAAGGCCAAATTTCAGCGAGTCGTTTTGGACTTCATCTTGGGAACGAATGAAACAAAGATTCCTTTTCCGAGCCGTTAGCGAAACAAGCACTCTTTTCAGGTAACGCTCACACGTCCCGTCATGCGTCGCTATACAGGCTGGTCCGTCAGGTCAGGTTGGTCCGTTTTCTCACCATGATCAAACCCCACTCCGTTCGGGCCGAGTCCACCCGGACGACCGAGCGCGATTGCAATGTTCGTACATGTCTAAATGCAGGTTCTGAAATAAACGCTCCCATAGGAGCCAGGTGTGAATACACCCCGAGAGAGGTCGCCAAGGAAACGGCTGATTATAGCTGCGTTTTATAATGCAAGCGATAACCAGAACTGATTTGTCTCTCGGACGTTCCACATCATCAAATATAACCGTAAAAACGGATAAGAAAAAAAAAACATGTCCGTATTATTTAAAAGATAAAAATTTGACATTTTTAGCATCTTGCTCTGGTTTAAGAGGAACAAAAATACCTTTAATACGAAAATCAACTTCCGGGCTGGTAAACGCAAGTCCGCTTCATCACACATTCTCAGTATTTTATTATAGCAGCAGGACGTGGAGATGTATTTTATTGAAATCAATCCTGAAAAGTGCTGCTAGATATTCCCAATGTGGAGCATCACAGATGTTTAAAAAAAAAAAAAAAAACTGCATGAAGGTAGTCGAACGTTATTCTCTATGAAATTACGGCTGTACTTGCACCAGCGTGCGCTTGGTTACAGGAATGACTCTAAAAAGACGAATACTTCAGCTGTGAGAACTTTGGTGTTTTTCAGAAGACCGGGATTAGATCGTGGCACATCTTCATTGGACAGCTAGTGACCCGAGAGGGAAGTTCTGTACGCATTCTGAATTTAATGTTCGAACTCACTCGGGCTTCTGTTGTCGCTTGTAACGTCAGTGATGCGTGCCGTTTGTTCGCCATCGTAAAAATCGCAGGAGCGATCTTTATCTGTTCACAATGCCCTTTCGAAAGATTCAGGTGGCATTACTGTGGTGAAACTCGTGCCAGGATTCTGTTCAGCTAAACCTCTTTTTCTTTTTTTGGGTGCTGAGTTTTCTCAGCGGTTCCTGGAAACTTATCGGAGAGCGGTAAATCATTTAGATCAGCAGTGGTGCTTAAGAAACTGCCAGATCAGTGCGGCTCTTTTCATGGAGCCCAATCAGATAAGTATGGACTGATTGGACAGGCATTCAGGCTCTGCTCAGAATATCTGTGCTGCCTTGCTGCAATTCTATGTCCACTGCAAAATAAATAAATAAATAAATGTCCGCTCCCTGTCCTCCTGATGATAAGAGTTTATCTAATGAGCTCTTTCTCAAACTCGTTTTGCCCTTCTTTAACCTTGCCTGGCATCCTGGCGAGGCCAGCACTACGTCCACTTCAGCTGATAACGCTTAGCTAGCCTGCCCGGGGATTACGATGCGTTCAGACAGGCTCGTGTTCAGCGTGTTTACGTAAACACTCAGGCTGTTTATTCATTTCAGTGTTTCTGTTACATCGGAGTTCTGACGGTCTTGCGGGTGTTATTACAGTCATGAGTGGGTTTTTTGGTCATTTACCGACACTTCTGAGGAAAATATTGTCCTCGATAATACCGTCTCACAATGCTTGATGCTCATTTCCTGTTTGTCTCGCAGTTTTTACTATTTAGATGTATTGTTTGTTGTAGTAAGTTGAAACGGAGCTAGTGGAGTTGGGTTTTCGACACTGGAAGCCCTAGTTATAACGCTTGCAGGAAGAGGCGTTGAAAAGGAAGAGTATGCATGGAAACGAGGCAGATGTTCTGGCTCGGTTGATGTAAGGGGAAACGAGGGAAAGCAGAAGTTTCGGTGGTTGTTGCGTTTTTTTCGCAGTGCATACTAAAGACCAGAGGATGGTTGAACGCTGCAATTTTTCCCCCGTGTCAAAAGCTTGAATTCACTTCATTTCACTTTTCTCTGTTTGAGTTATATAAAGTCCCAGCGTGACCTGAGGGCTGTTTTCCCTGCCTCACTGTGATTGACTGGGTGGTGATGAGTGGCCAGGCTGAGCAGAGTGTGAGCAGCGGTGTGTGTGTGTGTGTGTGTGTGTGTGTGTGTGTGTGTGTGTGTGTGTGTGTGTGTGTGTGTGTGTGTGTGT
>JAOUWY010000035.1:20230675-20240718 GCA_025728095.1 Prietella phreatophila
TGATGATATTCTAATTATATGACGAGCACCTGTAGACACTTAAACTAAACTAAATGCTCAAGCAGGAAGCAAGCAAACCAAAAGTCACGTGACCAGTCAGGAGCCGTGCCACAGTGCCCTCTGCTGGGTGTGGTGTAACAGGCGGCATGAAGCTCGTTAGCCTGTAAAAATCCATAAATTAGCCGCATTATTGTTTAAGCCACAGTGTTCAAAGCGTGTGAAAAAAGCGGCTTATAGTCCGGAAATTACGGGGGGTGTGTGTGTGTGTGTGTGTGTGTGTGTGTGTGTGTGTGTGTGTGTAAATGTGTCGTGTGTGTTGTATTGCCACAGATGAAT
Source organism: Prietella phreatophila (assembly GCA_025728095.1). Taxonomy (NCBI): domain Eukaryota; kingdom Metazoa; phylum Chordata; class Actinopteri; order Siluriformes; family Ictaluridae; genus Prietella; species Prietella phreatophila. The sequence goes on from JAOUWY010000035.1 coordinate 20,231,012, forward strand.
GCAGTGGACACCCTCGGACAGACGGCTCTACACCGGGCGGCCCTGGCCGGTCATCTGCAGACGTGTCGAATGCTGCTGAGCTACGGCGCAGATCCAGCTGTCGTCTCGCTGCAGGGCTTCACCGCCGCACAGATGGGCAACGAAGCCGTCCAGCAAATCCTCAACGGTAAACACAAAGTCTCTCCAGTCTCACAGCACATGATACGTGGACATCAGAGGCTTGTGAACTCTCATAACTCTGCTTGTCTCCTGTGTAGAAAACATTCCAGTGAGGAACTCGGATGTAGACTACAGGCTTTTAGAGGCAGCAAAAGCAGGAGACCTGGACACTGTGAAGGTGACTAATGCACTCGTACATTTAGGGGGAGGAAATACAAAACAGCACTGTTTTTCACTTAATATGAAATAAAGGTGTTCAGTGCCGTAATTACATGTGGTGGTCTAAAAGCAGTAAAAAAAAAAAAAAAAAAAATTAAATTAATTAATTTTAAAAAAGCAAACTACAGCTCTGAGTCAGACCAGACGTTAATATTCATAAGCGAGTAGCTGTACTGGTTTGACCCGTGTAAAGGAAGCACTCAAGGGACAGAGCTGACGGAGAATTGTAGAGACACGACATGGCGTTCTTGTACGCCAAGTGTTCCCCCATGTTGGAGGACAAGCACCTCTTCAAATGGAACAATGTGGGGTGTTTGGTGCAAGGTATATATAGTGTGTACTCCGAATATTCCCTTTAAACCAGTCATTTTAAAGTCTCGCCTCTGTCGTCAGATGTTGGTTCGGACCACTCGATGTTCTCACCGGGCCCATCAAATGAATTCACACTCCGTGACTGTAGCGGAATTGAAACATTGATTGGAAAAAATATGCGTTCTTCCACTGGGAATAGAGCAACACACTCACTGGGGGCCATAAACTCAGCTGCTGACGAAATGTGTTCATGATAACGCGAGATGGAGATCTGGCACCTTGACAGTACGGCTGAGCTATATATCGACATGTCGATATCGTGATAAACGATAATGCAATACACTTGTCTGAGATCTTGTTGGTATGGTGATGTTGAACTTTTTTGTTTTGTTTATTTTACTACAGTTTTACTACTGACAGTTTGTTTGCGAAATTATATTCCGTGATCATCAACATGTATCATAGAAATGTCCTCAAGTGTCATGATATTTTTGTCATATCGCCCAGCCCTACTTGATGACTTCTCTCTTTCCGAAAGAACTCATTTCACAGCAGCTGAGGTCAATTTTTCGGGTGTTTTTGTGTACACATTTTAAATTTCCTCTGTTTAAGTATTACGGCCTGTTTTTTCTGTATCTTAATTGTATTATGTATTTCTAACATGTGTGAATGGGACATGAGCAGTAAGTAATGAACAGAGCACTACCGGTCGAAAGTTTTAAAACACCCCCCGTTTTTCCAGTTTTTATTGAAATTTAAGCGGTTCAAGTCCGGTGAATTAAAATAGTAAACTGCCAGAGGTTTAAAACAAAGTTTAGGTTACCAAAAACTGAAAAATAATGTCCATTTCAGAGTTAAACAAAAAGTAACGGGTTAACAACTTGCTGCTGTTCTGCAGCAATGGAAGTAAATTAAGCCTTGAAAGATGATGCAAATATTCCTAAAGTTGTCGCATCTTTTGGTGATTACTTACAAAAAGTAAGCATGATTTGGACATCATTGTGCTGCAGGCAGTAGTATAGTGCTCTCATAATGGCGAGGAAAAAGGTGATTAACAAAGGAAGCCAGACAGGCCATTATCACTCTTCAGAGTGTAGGTCTTTCCTTTGTGTCACTGAGTACAGTTTCCTACACCATGAAAAGGCACTTGGGAACTGGAGGAAGTTCTAGACAGGAATTGGTCTGGCAGACCCAAAGCCACAACAGAATCGCAAGACAAGTTTCTGAGAGTCAGTAGCTTGCGTGATGGGAGGCTCACAGGGAAACAGCTTCGAGCACAGCTTAACACTGGTCGAAGTAAACAGGTCTCAATTTCAACTGTGAAGCGAAGACTGCAGGTTTGACGGGTTGAGTGGAAGTTAGAAAGCCGTTGCTAAGATGGCAAAATAAAAAGGCCATGAAGCACCGCCAAGGGCCTACCGAAGACTGGGAGGTGGTCTTATGAAGCATGATGAAGCAAAATTAGAACTCATCACGCAGGGTTTTTGTACGTTGTCGAATAGGCGAAAGGACAGTTCCTTGGTGTGCGACACCGACATGATGGACACGTGATGGTCTGGGGCTCTTTTGCTGGATCCAGAATTGACTACTTGCCCAGAGTGAGTGGCACCCTGAACCAAAACTGCTCCCACAGCATTTTACAGAGCCATGCAATCCCCTCTGATCTAGTTGGTCTGGGGTTCATCCTACAGCAAGACAATGATCCAAAACATACCTCCAGGCTATGTCAGAACTACCTTGGGAGAAAAGAACAAGACTGTAGGCTTCAAATCGTGGCATGGTCTCCAGAATGAAACCCCACTGACCTGGAGAACTGGACAGAAGGGTGAAAGCAAAGCAACCTACGAGTGCAGCACATTCGTGGGAACTTGTGCAACAGTGTTGGGAAGAATTTTCCAAGCAATATTTGAGTACCAGCATACTCAAATATCAAATATCTACTTTTGACGAGTTAAAAATATAGGTTCAGTTTTGTTAAACAAAAACGATTCCATGATTGACTTGTTTTTTTCCCCTCCTATCTCTCCAATTGTTGATTTGTTCAGTGCTTTCAGTTCAGAATACTCGGAGACATTAAATTGCATACATTTCGAGAAAAACTGGAAAAATGGTGGTGTTCTAAAACTTTTGACTGTTTTGAGTGCATGTTCACTCATCCTGTTGCGTTCATGTTTATATTGCTGTGTGTGTGTGTGTATGTGCACTCTCTCTGCAGCAACTGTGCTCTGCTCAGAACGTGAACTGCAGGGATCTGGAGGGACGTCACTCGACCCCGTTGCACTTCGCGGCAGGCTACAACCGCGTGGCTGTGGTGGAGTACCTGCTGCATCACGGCGCCGACGTCCACGCCAAAGACAAAGGGTGAGCGCGAGCTTCTGGGATCCGCTAATAAAATCTCATGTTTTTCTTGCTTCCAAATTTATAACAGTGTCATTAGCATACGAGAGTCCTTAGGACAGATAACTAACTGTAGCGTGCTATGAGTTTCAGCCACAGGAGAAAAAAAAAAAGAGACTTTAAAAAGAAACCAACCGACTCTGTTTTTTTTTGTGTTTGTAAGCAATAATACACAAAGTTGCTGTTAGAGGAAAATATGGGCTTATGGGGTGATGTGAAGAAGTCACCACCCTGGAGTTGATTATTTGTCCATAATGGCACATCCGCAAGCGTTTTATTCCACTTGCGCCACAGCAATAACGATCTACACGGCCGGTCAAAAGTTTGTGGACACTCGACTGAAATGTTTCTCAGGATCTTAAGTCTTTTGATCTGTAGGTGTGTGATTAAATGTTTGAAATCTGTGTCGTAAACAAAAATATAATCGTGCCGATATATTCGTTTCTTTCATTAGAAAACTAACATTTTATTTACAAAAAAATCTTTTTTTAAACTCGGAGCGAAATATTCCGGAAATCAGCCGATAAGTATCTAGCGTCGGTGGGAACTCCTTTAATACTGTTTAAAAATCATCTCAGGAAAATTCCTCAAGAAATCGGTCGAGAAAACACCAAGAATACATTTCTGGAAAATCTAGACGAAAAAGGCGTCTACTTTGAAGATGCTAAAATATTCAATTTTTTATTTTAGATTAATTTTTAAAAAATTTTTTCAATCACAACATAATTCCCATAGTTCCTTTTGTGATGTTTAACGTGTGGATAGTATTCAGATAGTGAAGTTTTGGTGTGTGTATCAGAGGTCTGGTGCCGCTGCACAATGCCTGCTCGTATGGGCATTACGAAGTGGCCGAGCTGCTGGTGAGACACGGTGCGTCGGTGAACGTGGCCGACCTGTGGAAGTTTACACCATTGCACGAAGCTGCTGCCAAGGGCAAATACGAGATCTGCAAGCTGCTTCTGAAGGTGTGGTGCTTCTCTCTCTCTCTCTCTCTCACACACACAAACACACACACTCAGAGCTGTGACTCAGCATCTTCTCCTGTCTGTTTAATTCAAACGCAATCTTTTTACAGAACACTCGGACACAGCCCCGACCTTTTGACCTTTGCGAGAAAAGCTTTCCGGATTGCTCGGCTCAGGGTTTATTAGCGATAAACCCACTTTTATTGCTTTCCCACTTTCATCCCCTCGCCGTAGCCCTTTTTTTTTCTTCTTTTTTTTTTGTTTTTTTTTTGCGGCTTCCGACCTGTAGAGGCCAGCGCATATTAAAAGGAGCCGATATTGATGTTTTGATATTTATTAAAATGAGAGCTCCAGGTGGCCTCTTCGCATCGTAACATGCAGAGCATTCGGAAAAACGTTAACCTGTTCAGAGCTCATAATCCTAGGCCCCCCCCCGTATGCTTAAAACGTTTGACGTGAAAGCGTTCCGTGTCCGGCACATCCAGAGCTTGTGACCCGGTTAACGTTTTTGTGTTTGGCTGTGGTTTATAATTTTACGTTTATTCCCTTAGTTTTTCCATCTTCTCGTTACCTTCAGAAGGAACTCTGAATGTTATGATCATTTATTTTCTAAGTCAAAGGCTCGTCGTGCTTTTCAGCATGGCGCCGACCCGACAAAGAAAAACCGTGATGGAAACACACCCCTAGACATGGTGAAAGAAGGGGACACGGATATCCAGGACCTGCTGAGAGGAGATGCTGCACTTCTGGATGCCGCAAAGAAAGGCTGCTTGGCTCGCGTGCAGAAACTCTGCAGCCCCGAGAACATCAACTGCAGAGACACGCAGGGGCGCAACTCTACCCCGCTACACCTGGCAGGTAACGGAGAGCGTGAACACTTTCTGAAAACAGTATTTCTGTCTGACACACACCGTTACTGTTATAGCAGCGCTGTTTATTATTTTGCCATGTCCCATAATCCCACAGCAGTCGCTGTCTAAACGCCACAAGGTGCACTGTTAACCATAAAATGAGCAGTCGCCTCTGAATCATGCCATCCTCATCATCTCTCCCTCGCTGTATGGCTAGATAAAACAGGCAGAGGGGACATGTCCAATTAAATTTTGGGCTTTTATTGTGAATTCAGTTCTGAGCAGGTCTCCTTCCTCCAGGGTCACTTTGTCTTTCTTTTTCTGAACTGTAGATAACAAATCGTAGACTTTAGATCACATATCCATTCCCACAGGCATTGGCTAGATCTGTGTCAGTGGTTTTAAAGGAACAGGAAAAAATTTTGCTTTACTTCAGGTCAGCGCTCGCCTCGGTCTGATAATTCACCAACTCGTGTTAAATTCCTTAAAAGCTTTTACTGCACATCCTTCACATGAACACCTGCAACATAATCAGCCACATTCAGTCCGGAGTCCGCGAGTGTGAGGAAATGATTATGCAGGGTGTTTGCATGAAACAAACAAACCAAAATATTTTAAAGCAAAGTACAGGACAACATCGGAGGAAGTGTAGTGCAGCGTCGGAGGAAGTGCAGGGCGGCGTAGCAGGGAGTGTTGTGCGGCACCGGAGGAAGTGCAGGGTGGCATGGGAGGAAGTACAGTGCTGTGTGGGTGGAAGTGCAGGGTGGCATGGGCGGAAGTACAGTGCTGTGTGGGCGGAAGTGCAGGGCGGGGTGGGCGGAAGTGTTGGGTGAGCGGAAGTGCAGGGTAGGGTGGGGGGCGGAAGTGCAGGGTTGCGTGGGAGGAAGTGTTGGGTGAGCGGAGGTGCAGGGCGGCCTGGGCGGAAGTGCAGCAAGGAAATAAATATATTTTTCCACGGCTTTGCAACTGAAAAATGATTGGAATGTCAATGCATTTTGCTTTAAAAGTGATTTCTTTCACCTCACCTGTCCTTGCATGCTTTAGTCTGCATTCATGCCGTGTTAAAAGGCTTTGCTTGTTGTCTTTAAATAGGAAACTAGTTAATGGGGGAAGGAACAAAGATTACGAGCGAAAATGTTCTCCATAATAAGAAAATGAACCCTAAATAACCTCATCGCCGTATAATGATGTGTGGAAGGGAAAGGGAATAGATCAGAGTGGGGAAACATTTTAAATGAAAAAAGGGGCTGTCTGATTAGCTGTGTGTGCGTGCATGCGCGCAGTTGTATAAACATCAAGCTGTGTCGTGCAACGATTGTGTTCATTAGTACGGGTCCGGCGAATCCCCCCCCCGACACACACACACACACACACACACACACACACACACACACACACACACAAAAAAAAAAACTGCGTGACATGAATAATATGCGTTCTGGTCATGTGTATAAATGTTTTATTTCCACAGCGGGTTATAATAACCTGGAAGTAGCGGAGTATCTTCTGGAGCATGGCGCAGACGTGAACGCGCAGGACAAAGGCGGCCTCATTCCCCTCCACAACGCAGCCTCTTATGGAGTGAGTATACAAATCAAACACGGCTGTTAAACACGCAGTTCCTGCTATCAGATTAGCTCCTCCTCCTGGCTGGGAAGTGCTGAACGAACAGACATTGACAACATGTGTCTACTAGGAAAACAGATGTAGATGTGAATAATCTGTGTGCGCACGCAAACACACACACACACACACACACACACAGAGAGAATGTGCTCACAAGCTTTAGAGTTTCTGTTCATGCCGTTAGCTACTGACGGTTCTGCTCATAGCTGTGCGCTGATGCGTGTGGGGTCTTTACCGCCTGCCAGGAGTGTCCCGGCTCATGCACTTTTAATGCAACAATCTGGTGCATGATTTGTTCAGGAACAGAGCTGAGTGTGAGATGATGCCCTGTAGCTAGTGACAGTCCAGGCCAGATGACCGTTCCAAGCTCTAAACAAGAGACTGAAGTTACAATCTTCCAAAATATGTCTGTGTGTGACATGTTTATTATACATGATAACGTTACAGCAGGCCCAGCACGCTCAGAGCTGGATCCTTTCCTGCTGCACACTGATTGGCTGCAGGAGGCCTGGCGCTTTTTGTACTTGTCCAGACTCCAGTGTGATGGTGTCCATCCATACCGCTTATCCTACACAGGGTCAGAAAGGGAGCCTGGAGCATAATCCAGGGAACTCTGTGCACAAGGCTGGGGACACCCCGGAATTGGTGCCAACTTATCGCAGGGCATAATCACATACACACTCGCCCGCTATGGGCGATTTAGAGATGCCGATCGGCACACAGGGCGGAGGCGGGTTTCAAACCTCCAACCCCGGAATTGCGCGGCAGACATGCTAACCACTGAGCCAGTGGTTTAGGGGTTGTTTTTTTTCTTTTTTGACCATCACTCTGACATCATTTCCAAAGGAAATGCATCAACATACGGAAGCAAATTATGTCTCCCAAGCCATTTAACGGAGAATATAAATTTAAAGAAGCGCTTGTGTGTAGTAGGCTTTAGCGGACTCCTACTCAGTCTTTCACTGTTTTCATGAAAGCCAATTGGGTCCACACTGTTTGTGCGATAATCTGTAACATGCCTCATCACAACAGATTCTTCAAACAACTCAGTCCTTCTGTATTTCACTCGCGCGCCATAAGGACAGCTGTCTTCTAAAATGGCCTCTAGGCCCATGCCAATCATGGATATAAATTTGAACTTCTTACATATCTTTTTTGGGGGAAACTAGATAAAATAATTTTTTAAAAAACACAAATATTTAGTTACAAGATTTTTTTTTAAGTTTCATTTTTATTGAACATTTCTGCTGAACTTCTGATTAACATTTCTACAGAACATTTCTGCTAAACATTTCCGCCAAACATTTCTGTTGAGCATTTCCGATAAACATTTCTGCTGAACATTTCTAATAACCATTTCTGCTAAACATTTCTACGCATCCCTCTGCTGAACATTTCTGTTACAAGTTACAAGATTTACTTTTTTGCAAACCAAAAGGAATTCTCCTTTTCCTACCAGCAGGGCGGCGCGACACCAACGTGCACTGAGTTGTCCAAGATGGCTGCCACACAGTGGTGTAATGATGAGGTGTTGAAGCAAGTTTCAATACAATACAAGAACAATATATTCAAACTGAACGCTTAATACAACTTAATGCTGTTCTTCAGAAAATACCACTTATCTTATGTGAGGTGTAAGGAGCACCTCTTTAAACTTAATCCAGCCCACACTCCCTCCTCAGAACTGATCATCAGGATAAGCTACAGGGATTTACAAAACATGCACACCTAGAATATTAGCATGTGAAAAATGTCAGAAGCTGGAAGATTCCCCTGAATCTATAAGGTCCATTAAATGGGAGCACTTTGGCTTGCTGGGTAACGTGGGACGCTGACGAGTGGTGGTCCGAAACATTACAGTGTGGTTAAATGTTTGTCTGTGGAGCTCGTCTCTCTGTCACATTCAGGCAGTATTTCCCAGCCGATTCAGTCCTAAAAAATGATTAAAAAAGAAATTATAATAATCCAATCCAAAAAAAACATTACCACTCGTCGTTATTATTGGGAAGTTCATAGCAGCAGATATGAGAGTTTCCTCAGCGGTGGAGAGCGCAGGATTCACACATGCATCTAGAACTGTGACCCTGATAACAGCAGAATCAGAACTAAAACCTGTAAAAGCTTGGCCGGAGCTAATATTTAATGAGCCATGTTTAATTTGGTTGCTTACTAACAGACAGCTTTTTAAAGTTCTGTTTCTCCTCTTTAATGCTCCAGCATTCAACTACATTGAGGTTTAGTTCATGTTTAAGGGTGACAAGATGTTCCACTGTGTCCTAAACTTGCTGCAGTGCAAAACTAAAGATCAAACCCCAGACATGTCTTGGCTCCGATTTTGTTTTTTGGCCAAATAACTCCTTTAACACCGTTGGTGCAGTGTGTTTCTGGTGAGGACACCAGAGCTGTGATTAGGCTGACAAGGCAACAGCTTGCTAGTTATATAAGAGTCAGCAGGAGTCCCGGGGCAGGTTCGACAGGCCACCCAGAGGCTCTCGAATGCTTTAGAAGGCTTGATGGAGGGCTGGTGGGTATCTCTAGCTGACCCTCACTGGGCCTTCCTTTGTTCCAGGTTGATGGAGTCCAGACTGTTATCCTACAGTGTTCATTCTAGCGAGTGGCAGACGGACAGCCAACCATTAATTTATGCATTTCTTAAGATCCCCAGACACCTTTATTTCCTACCTGTAATTACTGTTTGATGTTTGAAAATGGGAGATAAAATGGTACTATGGTTTATCGTATCATGTCATATACAACCTCTGCTATGGCTTTGTTGTAACGCAGCCGCTTGTTTTCTTCTCAGCACGTGGATATTGCGGCTCTGCTGATCAAATACAACACGTGTGTGAATGCCACGGATAAGTGGGCATTCACTCCTCTCCACGAGGCTGCGCAAAAGGGACGCACCCAGCTGTGTGCCCTGCTGCTGGCGCATGGAGCCGACCCAACCATGAAAAACCAGGAGGGCCAGACGCCACTCGACCTCGCCACGGTAATCACTTATAAAATAAATATATTCATATTCGTTCACAGGGACTTCAGCTCATACGCAAGGGCTTGTGACAAGGAAAAAAGTCACTTTAGGGCAGCATGCCTTAGAAGTTAAGGCTCTGGGTTACTGATCAGAAGGTCGGGGGTTCAAGCCCCAGCACTGCCAAGCTGCCACTGTTGGGCCCTT
>JAOUWY010000035.1:20324478-20354583 GCA_025728095.1 Prietella phreatophila
TGTGTGTGTGTGTGTGTGTATGGATGTGTGTGTGTGTGTGTGTGTGTGTGTGTGTGTGTGTGTGTGGAATATGCATGTTCTCCCCATGCTTCGTAGATTTATTCTGGTTATTCCTGTTTCCTCCACCAAAGACACATGTGGTAGGTTGATTGGCATTTCAGTACTGGCTGTAGTGTGTGAATGTGTGTGGGATTGTGCCGTGTGATGGATTGGAACCCGTCTTGTGCCCCACGTTCCCTGGGATAGGTTCCAGCCTCCACTGCAACCCTGTGAATGTATAACTGGTATGGATGGATGGATGGATGGATGGATGAATATAATTTCCATCCAAGAAATATTTTTGAATCCCTCTGGGAGGCGCTGTTGCTCCAGAAGGCAGAATGCTGACTTTTCTGTGCGCCTTTGCTAAACGCGTCAACAGGCAAACGGGAGCGTGTGTGCATGCGTGCTCACCTTACTATACACACCTCAACAAGCGTCTTTCACCTGACTCCTCTCCTCTCACTATATGGACTAGGAGCTTCCAGACAAGTGAATGGCAGGAGATAATAATGCAGCGTTTATGGAGTTGCATTACTGAGGGACACAGTGCCGGGGTGAGTAAAGTTCTCAGTGATCAAGGCACTTTTACTGAATTACATTACGCGCCATGGAGAAGAATACTGATGCCTGAGATTCGCGCAATAGTGGCTTTGTTTAATGCTCTTGTGCACCAGTTACCAAACTGGGTGAAATAATTCTTGTCATGTCAAGTGTCATATAAAGATTGCTTATTGTTCAAAAATGAATGCAACATTATATTATCCATGCCGCAAAATTTGCACCAGACGTGCGTCATTTTAAAGGATGGGCCAATGTAAAATTGTATTCTGTATAAATAAAAATGAGGCTTGTCTATGCATGTTATCATTCACAAATATGGTGCATATTTGTTTTCCCAAAAGTTCAATAGCCAAATAGAATAGAGCAGTGAATTTGTGAATGTGGCTTTTTCTGTTATCAATTTCTCTCTCTAAAAAACAAAAAAACAAACAAAAAACTCACATAAATATTTCTCTAAGTTTTGTTTTGAATCATGTGCAGTAGGTTGTAGGTTTGTACAGTAAGTTACAAAATTCAAAGAACTTTTCAAAGCAATTACAACATTAAGGTCCAGTTTGTATAGTTTTCATGTCTGACAATCTAATAAACAAACAAAGTCTTTATTTTATTTTGTTCTTCTGACATTAAGGCAGACTGTTCAAATTAAATATTCAAATTAACCATTAACCCTAAATATTACCCCAAAAGCGTTCACTGCTTATTGAACTAATGTGGTTTTGGTTCAATTCCCTGGCCGGGTGACTCCACATGCAGAAGTGTCCTTGGGCAAGACACTGAACCCCAAGTTGCTCCCGATGGAAAGTGCCTTGAATGGCAGCTCTGCTACTGTGAGTGTGTGTGTGTGTGAATGGGTGAATGAGACACAAATATATAAGCGCACATTTATTATTTGTGTGTTATGTGTGCTATAGCAGGCTCTCCTCACAGAAAACTTTACCATACCAACTCTTATACCACAAATCCACTTATTATTAGGGTTAGATTGTGTGCTGCAAGACCCTGTGAATAATTGTTACTATAGAAATGATAACGCATTAGAATGAGCGCATTACTATAAACCTGCGACTAGTGTCAGAGCTGAATCAAGACCTTCTGATCAATCAGAATCCAGAATCCGGCACTGTGCTATAACCTATACATTTATTTAGAGCTTTAGGCAAGCTAAAACTACTTACATTGTCATTAATTTAATTTACTTCCTCAATGTCCTGACGGTTCATCTACCTGTGATGAGCTGGTCATTATTTTGCATGCACATTGTTAAAACTGTTATTTTCTAAGAATTGACGTTCTGTAATAAACCGTTACAGCATGTACAGTTTGATCTGTTATAAATCTGTGGCTTACTGGAGTAAACTTCATAGTGCGCTCAGTGTGTGTGTGTGTGTGTGTGTGTGTGTGTGTGTGTGTGTGTGTGTGTGTGTGTGTGTGTGTGTGTGCTGCTTAATGAAACCCCCATATTGTGTGTAAGATGAAATTTCTGAATTTTTGCTCATTTTGTGTTTGCATTCCTATTTATGGCCTGATAAACACAGCAGTTCGAATCAATAATTCAACCCGAAAGTGTAGCGTACACACTGTCTCCTTTATCCCAAATGCAGTCGATCAGCTGAGACATGTTTGGTGTGTGAAGTTTACTTCTGTAGTTTTGCACTGGAACTATGATGCTAATAAGGGAAGGTTATGTCTACCACATTTAGCATTGGCAGATCTGTTGTCGATGTGGTTTCTGACTCTGTATGACACACTGTGGCATATCGCCACATCCAGTGGCGTAGCCAGGAATTCATTTTAGGGAGAATGAGAAAATATACACTGCATATATCACTGCATGATTTATACAATTATATTGATGTGTGACATGCTCAGGAATTTTGGATGGATTCCAGAAAGTAGAAGGAGCACAAGTTTACTGTTTAATCGTTTAAGGTACCATCTACTGCCACCCAATCTTGCCAAATTTAATAGTGTTATCATAAAATACCTTTACGATAGTTTTAATGAAAATGATTACAATAACATGCTAGTAATAAAGGGAAATGTAATTTTATCTTATAAAATCAGAGGAATTCTTTTTTTTCCTGCTAAAGTAAACCTCCAGTATTTGACAGTGTAGCTACATTGCTAGTAGCGTTCAAACAGAAATGGGTAAATGTATAATTCAGTCCAATTCAATTCAGTTTTATTTGTATAGCGCGTTTAACATAAGGAGGCCAGCCCCTCCGCCATCAACAAAGGGGGGTTTGGGGGTGGGGGGTGACAGCATCCAAACATCTCAGTTCAACACAACACTACACTATATGCCTATGAGTCATCTAGATCCTCCTTTACCTAAGGAAAAAAATATTCACAAAAAGCTTAACTAAACAAATATGTTTTCAGCATGGACTTAACACTGAGTCCCAAACACTAATCGTAAGCCTGTTCCATAACTGTAGGGCTTTGTAAGAGAAAGCTCTTCCCCCTGCTGTAGCCTTCACTATTCAATGTACCAACAAATAGCCTGCACCTTTTGATCGAGGTAGGCATGGAGGATCATAAAAGACCCAAAGTTTGCTCACGTAAGAAGGTCAGTTGTACGTCATTTACCACTTTAACCAGTGCTGTCTCTGTGCTATGATGAGGCCTAAATCCCGACTGATACATTTCATTAATGTTATTCCTATGTAAGTACAAGCATATTTGCTGTGCTACAACCTTTTCTAAGATCTTGGAGATAAAGGGGAGATTTCATATTGGCCTATGACTGGACAATTGACAGGGATCAAGGTCAGGTTATTTTTTTAAACAGAGGTTTAACAACTGCTAGTTAAAATGATTTAAGTACCTAGTTAGTGCTAAGGGAAGAATTTATTATTTTTAGAAACGGTTGGATTTATTCTGGTATAATTCATTTAAAGAAATATGTAAGTTAGGAATCTAGTGTACAAGTTGATTTTGATGTAGAAGTTAATTAAATTAAACAAATTTCTGTGGTGGTTATGTTTCTAGTTAATTTTCCTACAGTACTGAATAAGAATCTAGAATTATTTTTGATATCTTCATTTTAGGTGGAGAGATTTTCTATAGTTCAGGAGGCTCTCCTTCCATGCTGTTTGAAATACTACCAATTTGGTTTGACGCCATTTATGTTCTAATTGTCGAGTGGTCTGTTTTAAAGTGTATGTGTCATCATTATACCAGGGTGCTAGCTTTTTCTCTCTAAAGATTTTTTCTTTTAAATGGGGTTACCTTATCTAGCGTGTAGCGGAACGTGGACTCTAAGCATTCCGTCACCTGATCAGGTTATGGATTTAAAACAGAAGTGGGCATCGCTGAAACTGGAAAATGTCTCCTTTAAATTATTATTATTTCTAATGAATTTATTTGGTTCTATTTCCAAAAATATAAACAAAACTGTCGCCGAATTTAAACCACTATGACCCTGACCAGACAGTTACCAAGGATAAATGAATCACCAAATGCCGTATTTTAGTATTCATGTTAACGTTTTTATTAATAAAAACATATTAATCATTGTTTGTCCCATGAAGTTTGTGACTGAATGCTTAGCTCATCCCGACAGGGAAGTAAAACCACCCACACACCCTACTTTTTTTGTTGCATCCATCCTAATGGATCCCAGTCCTGATGCACACTTCTGCCCAGATGGGCTGCATTTGTACTTCACTCTTGTTCAAAAATTCCAGTTATTTGTTGTAGTGCCAGTAATGCACATCCGGCCGAGCTCCAAGCTCTACTAGAGGAACTGGAAAGAGTTTGTTTAAAAGTGAACCTGCTAAATCTTCATATCTCTCTTTTCTGTTTCAATTCTTTTAAATGTGAATGCAGCGCGAATGCAGCCTTCAGTTTGTCTGGTAAAAAAAAGGGGCTGTGTGGGAAGGTGTTAAAATTAATAATCAGTGCATTTGTCACTGGGAGAATTTTTCCTCATGTGTTTGCATCACATTAATCTGTTATGGCCATGCTGTGGGTTCTGTTGCAGAAAATGCTCATGTCCGTCCATATTGAAGTGAGTAGGAAAATATGATAATCAGTCATGGAAATATTTTTTATATTTAATAGTATTTATTTTTACCGTGGTCCCTGTGCTTCAGTGAGTTATTGCAGCCTGAGATTAAACTCGATCCTATTAATTGGTTCCAAGGATGAATTTGTTATTTATCACATGGACTTATTTCCCCACACAGCTGTTTATTCTGGAGGCGAAGCGTCCATGTCCCGGAGCAAGTACTGACATGCCAAGATCTTTTAGGCTATTATTGCATCTTGATCTGGCGCTGATGAGTAACTGAGATGACATACTTGCCCTCTCGCTAAATTATTGATATGTTCTTGCAGCTTCATGCTAGCTTGTCACCTTGCCAAATAAATAATGCAGCAGTAATTAATAGATTACTGTAAGAATGTGAGAGATTTTTGTTTAGTCCCAGTTAACACAAAATCATTCCATGTGTTAGACTAAACATCCAGTTTAAACAATGGTTAAAAGTGAAGCTATTTATATGGGTGGTGGAAATGGCGAACTTTTTTTATAATTTCCTGATAAATTATGCTATGATAAGTAAGAAATAAAACAGTGCTGCTATAGGAAAATAACCAACGACCGGTGATTTAGTTACTGTTGAGTAAGTTGATTATTTTCTGAAAAGTGTTTTATTTCTCTTATACCACAGCAATTTTTCAACAATGAATTGTTTTTAATAATTAAAGAATGACACGTCATACTTTTCACATAATTCTAATTATGATTAATGTTTTGGAACGTCCGCAAAATAATTTACTTCCTGTTATCACTTGTGTTTCAACAGCTATAAAGTTGTTAAAAAGTAAATGTACTATGCAAATCACAGAAGCAATCATTGTATGCCTGTTTATGATCACTGTCAAGGGCGAGTGTGTTTCTACTTTAAAATCCACTCCTTGCTGTCCCCTTCTCCTTGTGTGAAGAAAATGTTAGGCACTTCCCAGTTGTGAGGCGATGTTGACCAGGGCATGGTAAAAAGAGTACTGAAACTGGGGTTGTGTTATACACAGTGTTTCCCTGGTTTTAATCCATCATCTGGGTGTTAATAGTGCACTACATCTAAAGTCCTTCTAGTAAAGCCTGTCTACTTTGCAGCCATGTTGGCAACACTTTCAGGCAGTTCTTTTCAGTCATAAAACACCTGACTCATATCGGTTTGAATGGGGAGAGACCCATAAATCTGAAATGGATCAACAAGAATGGTGTTTCTAACATGGATTTGAAATAGCTGTTAAAATCTCACAAAAATTGCTAAATAATGTGCAGTCTTTGGCCCAAATAACACGCATTTTGTTCTCTGGCTATTGCGTATGTACTGTCTCCATAACAAATGGAGCAATCATATATCTGCACAATGCGTCTGTCAGCAATGTTTTGTTATTATTTTGGTGGGACAAGATGGCACTAATAATGACAGTCTATCAGCTTGTTTTGAGCAGTTTTAGACATACTTTGTTCAGTTGTGTTCTCTAGAACAGTCATGTTTCTCATCAAAGAGGTAATAAAATTCAGCAAAACATCTTAAAAACCACACAAAACACCTGAAATTAGCAAAACAACAACAAAAACAAACCCTTATTATTCCCAGCCTTTGCTAGTTGTAGGCAACATGGCTCAGACACATTTTTGATACATGGATATTATCCACCCCATACTCCCACTTGGCCTTTTCCAATCACTGCAATAACCTTTCCAGTACACGTTTGTTAGATTTAAATCCAATGATTTGTTATAAAACAAGATCTTATCATTAACTGTTCCACAGAAAAGAGACAAAACCAACAATTGTCTCAAATGATTTCTCAGACCAGTCATATACAGTAGCATGGTCCAATTTTAGATTCTACCTGCAATTACACTATATGACCAGAATGGTTTGCAGGCACCTGACCATCCCGCCCATATGTGGATCTTCCCAGAACTGTTGCCACAAAGCTGAAAGCGCACAATTGTATAGGATGCCTTGACTACAACTAAGAGGCCCAAACATGTTCCAGTATGACAATGCCCCGGTGCACAAAGTGAGCTTCATGAAGATTTTCCATGGTTGGAGTGGAAGAACAATTCAACTCCCACACAGCCAAGCTCTAAAATCTACTTGAAAACCTTCCCAGAAGATTGGAGGTGATTATAATAGCAAATGTAATATGATGTAGTTTTAGTTGTACTGCTTAACTCAGACTCTTAGTCCTACCTTTTTGGATTATCTCTAAACTTTTATGTTTCTGTGTGTTTTTGACACCTGCACTTCTTTTCCTTCTTTTCCTTTTTGTCCTTGCCAGGTGAGAGTAAAAGCATGTTTATGGTTTTTGTGTGCTGTGATGGACGTGTGCCCATTTGCACTCCAGCCTCATGCGAGAAAGAAAGACTCAGGAAATAGGCTCTCTTCGAATTGGCTGCCTGTCTCCAAATGCATTTCCAGGGACTATTGATCTGGTTCCAGCAAACCCGCCATTTTTTTTTCAAGTCGGTCAGTTGTTTCCGATGCTGTTAAACCACACTTGACCCTTTTAGTGTGGACATGAATAGGAGGCGGCATGGTGCCGCAGCAGGTAGTATCACTGGCTCACAGCTCTGGGGTTTGTTCTTGAGCTTGGGTATGAGCACTGTCCATGCTGAGTTTCAAATGTTCTTCCCATGTCCATGTAGGTTTATTCTGAGTAATCTTTCAAAAACAGACTTATTTGTTGATTAGCTAGTCTAAATTAGTCCCAAATATTTCTTTTAGTTAATTTCTATTAGTTTTTCAGTGTGTTGCAAAAATCACTGTTTTTTTGAGGACAGAGATAGAAAGCTAACTCCATTTCTATTTATCCAGAGCAACTTACATTTATTTCACTTATAAATCTGAGCTGTTGAGGGTTAAGGGCCTTGGTCAAGGTGGTGGCATGGCAGTACTGGGGTTGGAATTCACAACCATCCAATCAGTAGTCCAACATCTTAACCACTGAGCTACAACTGCCCAACTGTGTTAGACTCATATGGTTCAGCCATTTTGATAGCTTGTTAGCTTTTATGTTAAACGAGAAAGTGTATGCATATGAAGCAAGGGGCGAGAGAGTATGCTATCCATCCCACCCAATGTGCAAGGTCAGTTGTACTCTCTCAGCCATGGGTGGTGTCAGGATTCTAACTCACAATCTACAGACGATAGGGCAAATTCCGCTAAAGTAATCTCTGCTATAAATATTTATTATTTCTCATAAAATGCATGTACCCATTAGTTTTCTCAGTGTTTTGAATTGGTCATTTGTCAGTTATTATTAGAGTTAAAATATCATGTGGTCTGATCATTAGTGCAATTCTAAAAACTTGTATAAAAAGTTTTGTTGTGTTTTGAACTTCTGACAACAAAACAGTTTATATGAAAGTAATCGTTCTAATGAAAGTTGTTCATTTGACAAAGTATCATCTAGTGTGACCTATGAAGAAAACACCATTTTGTGACGTCTATGTTGAAAACAATCCAATGAAAAGTGACATCATAGAGCAGCATGCCAAGGATCCTTGGAAACATCTAGAAGATTTGTAAGAAATCTGCACCAGTTTAGGTACTGCTTTGTAGATGCCACATGTGGCTGTCATCTTGTGTGACCTCACCAAAAGAGTCAAATTTTTATCTGTAAATCTATAATTTATCACAAATTTTATAATGGACTTTGGTGAGAAGAAGTCCTGTTTTGCTTCAGTGGTCAATTCTGTGCCTATTAAATTAGAGAACTTGAAAATAGCATGCGGTGTGACCAAAAATTATGTGGTGTAACCACTGTCTGTTTTTTTTCTTTCACAATTTCTGATTTATGTACATATGGGTCTTTATTACAGTTTAATTAGGAACAGGTTTTCCTGCGTAGTAAAAGAAAAAAATAACAACAGAAAACTACATGCCACATGCAGTGGATTAACTCTAATTTTAATGCAAGAGCTGATTATCTTGCTAGAATAAAAGAAAGGTTTGAAGTATGTTAAAAAAGAAAACTATTACCAAAATATGACATAAACATTGCCCTGTTATTTCTATTTAGCTGATTAAGAGAATTTCTTTAGCATGTTCAAAGTGCCCATCCATATTTTACATTTCCCCCAACCTCCATTTATAATGCTATAATGTCTGGTTTCATGTAAGAAAAACAGCCATAATTAATTTTTATATGGCCATTTTTCGGTCTTTCCCAGCCTTAGAAGTCATCAGTCAACAAGTTGCTGTTTTAGTAGTTTGTATGTTTTTTTTCTCGTATATGGACTGTATGGGTTGGGTCTGAAGGCGGGACTGATGAACCTTCTTTCTTTCTTCTCATCATTTTATGTGACCACATATTGTGTTACATAATCAATATCTGCAATCATTATTAAAATTCAAAATCAATCATCTGGGTTCTGTGACTGAAATCTTAATCAGTAATACAGTCTGCTCAAGTGGATACTAGTCTTGTAATATTTTATTAGTTTTATGGGTTTAAAAAACAAGCATGTAAAGTGTATAAAGTGTCACATAGGTGTTCACATCTAATGTAGTTATAGGTAGCTCCACTCTGTCAAATACTGGAGGTTTACTTTAGCAGGAAAAAAGAATTCCTCTGTAATGTAATGTAATAATAATAATAATAATATTAATAATAATAATAATAATAATAATTATTATTATTATTATTATTAGTAGTAGTAGTAGTAATAATGATAATAATAAGAGGAAGAAGAAAAAGTTGCTGTTCATAAGGGTGTATGTTAAATGCTGTAAATGTAAAAATTATTACACACATTAATTTATCCCAAATGCACATGTAATACATAAAGGGGATTACTTTTCCTTTCATGTTTTAGGCCCATAATGCTCAAGTGGTTTCATGCTGGATTGACTAGCAAACACAGTAAACAGAAAAGTTGTAACCCTTCATTAAACAACAACAAAAAACACTAATGTTACAGTTCTGTAATCTGTCTTTCTGTGTAATTTGTATGTTAGTTGGACAATGTCTGCTCAATTTGTCACCTTTTAGCTTCTCCTAAAAAGACATATCAGGGAGGGGAAAAAAAGGATGATAGAGTAAATAATACAGCCTGTTCATGTTCAATACACCCACGCCTGACTCCATAACACGACTGATGGCGACTGATGAGTCCATAACATGAAAACGGGCTAAAGATATCAGCCCAAATGGAGCTCAACTCTAAGTGGTTGTGTCACTCTGTAATCACCTGACAAGACTGTCACTGATGAGTCTGTATGAATCGACAGCACTGGGCTTGTTTAGTTAGTCCACCGCATTGTTTCATATTGTGTCTTTTTTCTTATGGTGCTGTTCGACTGAGGTTTAAAAGATCGTCCCAAATAATCCTCTTTAAAACATGTGTTAATAGCAAATAAGATGATGGGGATGCTGAACTGTCCAGAGTTCCTTCTCTGATGTTACATGACAATATACAGGGACTTACGTATGGTACAGTACGGTGGGCACGCCATGTAATAATATACATAATGATAAGCAGTTTACAAAATCTTATTTAAAAAAATAAAACCATATAATCATTCATATAATGATGTTTTCTGTTCATTTAACATTTATGGAAGGCAGTGTGAGTGCTTTGTAACAGTCAGTGGTGTAAATCTTTTTGTCTAAAATAAAATAGAGAAAAAGGAGAGGAAGAGAGACTGGTTTTTCTAGCTGCCATAACGTAATTGAAAACAAGAACTAACCGGTTTCCTGGACATTCCACAGCACAAATGAATACATTTTTTGGCAAATTGGAAGAATAGGAATAGGAAGAATGAAACTCCCGGGATGTGCTGTTATAGGAAAATAGGGTGTTAACAATAAATCCACTTCATTGATGTTTTAGTCATTGCTGATATTATATTGTCTTGTATGATGTCTAGCAAGTTGTGCTAAATGTTTACAACTATTAAACATCTGAAGGTTAAAAGGTTACCTGTCATTGTTCCTTGTTGGCCATTATATGATTGTTAAATAAAAACACCTAGCACTCCATAGACTCTTGCACTGATAGTGTGATGATGGTGTGTGTGTGTGTGTTTGTTTAATCAGGTCAGAAGGATGACAGTGTACGAAGTGAAAGGCAGTCCGTTAATACAGCATATATGCATCCAGTTGTTATTTGATCTTCTTGGTTTTGTCAAAAGTTATTTAGTCCTATAATAAAGCCATGTATACCTCAGCACTGTTGAATTCTCAAATCTGATTGGTCAGAAGGTGTTGATTCATTTTCTATAGCAGAAGTTCTGTGTCATGTAAACAGGGTGGAGACACATGTAAGTGCAGTTAAAAGCTTTATTTAAAGAGAGAGGCAGACAAATCCAAACCAATAAGGAAAAATGTAGTCAAGAATAAGCGTGTGTCGGGAGAACTACAAACGGGCATAAACTGGGCGTAGACTAGAAAGGAGACAACGAGGGGCAGGATCGAAAACATAAAGCGAGGAACAAAGGTTTGGTATGGCTCAATCGGCAAACACTGACGCTCAATACTTCGCCCAGAACGAAGACACACGGGGGTTTAAATATACAAACTAATCAAAGGGCATAACACAGAACAACTGAGACATTATTAAAGAACCAATAACATAACAGGGGCGGGGATAGGACAGAAACCAAAAACAAACACGCATGTCACAAGTAAACACAGTTAGTGAAAACCCGGAAGCGTATGCTGTCGTTCGTTGGGAGGTTCAAGCAGTGCAAAGCACGTGGGGAAATCCGTGATACTCTGACATTAGTGTATCTACAAACCATTACTGTTTCTACTGTAACAAGTTACATATTAATAATTAAGGCTTTGATGCCTTATTAACTTCAGAGGGGGAAAAGACAGGCTTTGATGTAAGGGATAACAGGAACTAACTTGTTTCATGGACATTCCATAACGTAACTATAAATGGTAAAATTATGGTGTGTCATTCTTTAATAAATGTAAAAAATAAAACAATTTGTAGTTCTTGTAAATTGTTTTGTTATTCTCACAATTGGTGGCAGAGAAGGATGGAAACGAAACAGTAGCTATAGAACTTGTGGCAAAATACTATATACATCTGAGTAGTTGAGGGTTAAGGGCCTTGCTCAAGGGTCCAACAGTGGCAGCTTGGCAGTGATGGGATTTGAGGTCATGACCTTCCCATCAGTAACCCAATGTCTTAACCACTGAGCTTCCACTGCTAGGCTGTAACATGATGGTGTGGTGCAGTGGCTGCTGGAAACTGTAGTCCAGCCTTCCTTCTCTGATATTACATGACAGGTATACGAGTAATAAATTATTTTGGGACATGCTGTTATGGGAAAATAACTTTTGGGAGATTAGTTCATTTAGTATAATAGTAGATAATAATTTATTTTCATTAAGTGCTTTATCTTGGTCATGGTCGTGGTTGATCTGGTGCATAACCTATGCATCTGATCGTATGAGGTTATTGTTAATTTGTTGAATTGTAATGATTGTTATTCGTGATATTGTGCACTGCGGTGGACTGGCACACTGTCCAGGGTGTACCCTGCCTTGTGCCCGATGCTCCCTGGGATTGGCTTCAGGTTCCCCGCGACCCTGAAAAGGAGTAAGCGGTAGAAGATAGATGGATGGATGGTATTCATGATCATATAAAACTGCTAAATTAGAAAGATCTTAATGTAGGTGTCAAGGTGTTAAAGGAAAACAAGGGCATTATCTCAACAGCACACATTGCCAATGTTTGGATTGTGGTTTGTTCAGAAGTTTAGATCTGAAAGCTATGACGCGATTTGGTCCCAGTGTTCTCACTTTGGTATCCATGCTGCAGGAACATGATTGTGTTTTGCGATGTGAGAAATTGAGCTTGCTTTGTGTATTTGCAGAGGCGCTGCAGTGTTTAGCGTGGAGGAATCCCGTCGGACTGTCTCCATGCAGATGACCAGTGATGGCCACGTCGGCCGACCCCACAGAGGAGTAACAAGATGAACATTACATTATTTTTCATATGCTTTTTTTAAAAATTCTCTTATTATTTTGTACAGGCAAATTCCTATATTGATTCCTTTACCTTTGATTGCTTGCAGATCAGTTGATGAAGTGGTGAGTGAGCACATTTTTAACTCCCTGGAGAGGATCGTTTTGACCTTCTTCCTGGCATCTATTATCATTATGACTGTCCTTGGTAACCTACTGGTGATGGTGGCTCTGTCAAGGGACAGGCAGCTGAGGTGAAGCACTTCCTGTCAATAATATGACCCTCAAAAGGTTTATCACCTGTCATCACGTCTGTTTCCACACAATCGGGATTCACACAAATAATGGTAGAGCTATTGAAGCTCTTCAAATGCAATTATATGTAAAATATAAAATGAGTAAAATGTCATACAAAAATCTTATTAATGTTAATACATTGAACTGAAATAATTATACATTTACATTCATTTTATTGATGCCAGCGGCTAATTGCACATAGGTTACTCATTGTCAACTCGTTGAGTAATGGTTTGTATGAAAGTTAATTTGCTTGCTAGCAATCTTGACAACTGATTTACACAATATGCAATATGCTAGTGTTTGTTTTTTATTCCTTGATATAATATATACTTAGCCTAAACGTACCTAGCTTGTTAACTGCTCAAGTCAGATCACTACAGCTGGAGAGACTTTCTGGTATCTGACGTTAGCTTCTTTAGTTTTTATGTAGCTAAAGAGTAAATAAAAATTATAGCCATCAGTTTAGCATTGTGGAACACGTGTGATTGAACTGCCTTTGTGGAGTTGTTCAGTGTATCACACAGACTTGCTGGTGAGGTTTGAGATGTTGTATAATGCCTTTATACCATAGAACAGTCATAGCGCCATCTGAAACTTAGTATTTGGAATATAGAATGCACTAATTGGACAATATCTGATTTAATTGGCTTGTCCCTTTGACCAAATATTAGGAAGAAGAAAACCAACTACTTCATTGTCTCCCTGGCATTCGCAGACCTCCTGGTGGCTCTTTTGGTGATGCCGTTTGCGGCGATAGAGCTCACCACAGGGCACTGGAGTTACGGAGAGACATTCTGCCTGGTGCGCACCTCGCTGGATGTGCTGCTCACCACTGCGTCCATACTGCACCTGTGCTGCATTGCCCTGGACAGGTATGAGCATCAGGCAGGCTAATGAGGTCTAATTAATTAACCCCCGAGAGATGAAGACAGTTTACTTAGAATAATCTTTGTGGGCTGAATTGAACAACACTTAATGTTTATTACACAGCTGCCTTACTAGCCATCTGGGCTGCATAGTCTTGTTATAACCATGGGCCTTTTTATCATAATGATAGAGAGCCCTCATTAGAGCAGGTCATTGAAAATCAGTGCTGAGAACCCACACAATGGTGCAAGGCTGATCTGTCTGTGTTTATTAATCAATCACTTCTGATTGGTGCTTTGTGACATAAGTATGTTTGGATGCACTTCAGATTCAGTGTCGCATTTGGTCTTTTTATGCTGTGCGTTTTTGAAGTAAGTGTATAGTTTGCACCATAGCATTCACAGACTGATTAGCATTTTGTATAGGATTGTGCTATTACTAATTTTTTTTCTTCTACAAGTCTCCTGCTGCAGGATATTTAGCTACAATATGAGAGCTCTGTTGCCTGATGCTGATTTTAGAAAAAAAAAAAGAAAGAAATAAGCATGAGAAATTGTGTATGTTTATATGATTAAATCCTTTTGGAGTGTGTGGACTCCCAGTCAAGCGCTCCTCTAGACTCAACCAACAAACAAAAATAATAATGATATAACTTTAAGTTAATACATTTGTAATTTTTTGTTAAAATGTTGAAATATATTGAAACATCGGACATATATATGAACAATTTAAAGCCAAATGGGAAACACTTTACAATTGGACAACATCTAACCAACTATGCAGGAGCTATGCAGGAACTAAGCAGGAACTAAGCAGGAATGAATAAGTAGCTCTTCATTAACACATATCTTATTCCTATTAACTACTAAGAACGACTAGTTAAGTGCTGAGTATGTTAGTAGGAGTTCACTGTGAACTAATCAGTAATTACCCAGTCTTAGATAACTATGGCTCTTTATAATAATAACTGAATAATTACTGATCATACCGAAATTAACGCCCAATAGCAAAGCCTTACTTTCCTTCTGGAGATCTACTAATTTATTAAACCTCAACCTATTCCAATACCTCAGTGTCTAAAATGTAAATGCTTATATTAGTTATTAGCCAGTCTTGGTTAAAAGAAAGAAATGGACAATATTGACCTACAAATGTTCATAGCTGTAATGTAGCAATGCATAACAAATATTCTAAATTAACTTACTTATATTTTTTGGACTATTTAACTTTTTGTTGTTATTGAGTATTTCACTAATACTACTAATGTGTCTCATATTGTGAAGTAGAGCTTTAGGTATCACTAATTAGATACTAACTACTAAGAACTAAAAAGGCTTTCTGTAAGACTGTAAGGCAGTATATGTTGCATATGAGCACATAAACCTAAAATATGAGAGACGTATTATAGAATGAGTGCCCTCTGAAGTCGAGAAACTATAGGTATAACCTATAGGTATTGACAGTAATATACTAATAAGTTAATTCAGATAATTACTTAATGCTGAATGCTTTTCACAAGTGTGTTTTAATATTTGTAAATACTTAAAATGATCGCAGCTAATAATGCATTTATTTGTCATTTTCACAAATCAGATCACCTATATACAGTGCCCTCCACTAATAACACAGATAACTACATATACAAAGTATGAGTGTAGAGGGATTTTATAAATTAGCCAGGTAATGCTAGCTAGCATTATATACAACCTCCTAAAAGTGATTTAACTTAAATGTCGACTGCAGATATATAATCAGAGTGCCAATATATAACAATTTCTGCTTAATTTTATGAAGCGTGACACTTACAGTATATACTTAATAGCTTTTGTGTATGTATGAAGACTGGGGAGTCTGGACACAGCTTTAGGAGGAGCTATATGAGGACACTGGATAGTATCGATATGATAAAAAGCAAACAGCAAAGGGACACTAACCTGGTCTATACGGCAACAACAATTGTTCTTTTTTCTGCTTTCTTTTTCCACATCTCCATGAAACACACACACATTTCCATGCATGCACGTTTTTGCACCCTTGCCTCCGACTTCACAATTTTATTCATCCCACGTTGCCATTCATTCTTCTCTCTCCACCCTGCCGAGTGATGACTCATTTTTGTGTGTGTGTGTGTGTGTGTGTGTGTGTGTGTGTGTGTGTGTGTGTGTTTTTTGCCTCATGCCTGTGAGGAAAAATTCTTCAGGATGAAAAAGTGATGTGATTCACAAGGTTGGGTGAAATCAGTATGAAAAAGCAGTACAAGGTTTTGTTAATGGGTGTTTTAAGGGGGTTATGCAATACGCCCGGTTACTCAATGATGTCTATTATTCACACACCACATATTCACTTATCTGTCTCATGTTTGGCAGGTACTATGCAATCTGCTGCCAGCCGCTGGTCTACAGGAACAAGATGACGCCTGTGAGAGTGTCTCTGATGCTGGGGGGGTGTTGGGTTATCCCCTTGTTCATCTCCTTCCTCCCCATCATGCAGAACTGGAATGCCATTGGCATCGAGGACATTGTAAGTGGATGATCGATGTCTACGTGTGAGCATTGCTTGTGAAATTCATTTGTTCGTTCATCAGATTCATTTTACTTCACAACAGTGCACCCGAAATACAATTCGGCAAAAGCACTCTGCAAGTTTCCTCAAAGAAAGATATTTTTAGTATAACCTGCCAAAAGAAAGGAGGAACTCATTTGGCTAATGTGCAGCTGCTGCAGGGCCGAGTTGAGCTGTGACCTGAGTTTTACATATGCCTTCTGTGATCAGGGTCCATTAGAGAGCAACTGGACGGAGTCTTGCTGAGTAACACGAGCAGGCTTGGGGAGTAACGGATTACATGTAACAGCATTACATAGTCAGGATACAAAAAACGGGTACCTATAATCTGTTATAGTCACATCAAAAAAGAAAGTAAGCAGATTATAGGTATATTTAGTAAGAAATGGGAATACTATCAGTATTTCATTTAAAACCATAGAATTTAATCGTTTGACCTTGTTTTTATGATACACCATTTCAAATTAATTTGTTAAAGTGTTAAAGTACTAAGAGCTGACACAACTCAAATAACCTATTAGCATTGAAGCACATTATAAATATAGATACAGGTGATGGATACACTGAAAAACATTCACATCCAGGCAAGCTACGCAAAACTGAATAGCGAAACAGACATATAGCCATGAAAAGATATTTTACAGTCCAAAGAGAGTCCAATTTTAGAAACGTTTACACAAAGTGGGTTGAGCATGTATGCCCAACTGGGCAACAAGAGAAATAAATGATTGAACTACTAAGTATGGAACATCCATTGAATTACTTGTTCACAAATTGCTCATTGTACTACTGATTCACATGAAAATGAAAGAAATCATGATCTTTGTCATACCACCACATTGCCCAGCTCTATTTGTTTGTACTGTTTATTCTTGTTTTGGAATATTTTATTTAAAAAATGCTTCAAAAAAACAACAACATTGTTTCATACTCCAGATTGAGGAGAGGAAGCTCACCCATGGCTTAAACAGGACATCCTGCATATTCATGGTGAACAGACCATATGCTCTCATCTGTTCAGCTGTGGCCTTCTACGTGCCTCTGGGCCTGATGATCCTCGCCTACCAGCGCATCTATGTGACAGCTATGGAGCATGCTCGGCAGATCCGGATACTGCGGCGTGCCGGATCCACTCCCATACCCTCTTACTACAGTCACGAACACCCCGGCTCCAGCCGCATGAAGATCGAGACCAAAGCGGCCAAGACGCTGGCAGTCATTATGGGCTGCTTCTGCCTGTGCTGGGCACCATTCTTCATCACTAACGTACTGGACCCGTTCATCCAGTACAGCGTGCCGTGGCAGATGTGGACCACCTGGCTGTGGCTGGGATACATTAACTCTGGCTTAAACCCATTCCTCTATGCCTTTCTGAACCGGGCTTTTCGCAGAGCCTTCCTCATGATCCTGTGCTGTGGGGACATGCGCTATGCCCGCCAGGGGAGCTTTAGCCCGAGCAGAGCTTGCTCGGCAACTGTGAACGGAACATCCATTGCGCTCAGGTACAGTAATTCCTTTCCTGAACACAGTGTTCTTCCTGAAATGAAAGATTACCTTGTATATGAAAGCTTCATATTTTCTGGGTCTCTGGGGCCATGTTTACGGGTCAAGTGCAGACGGACTCTGTGTTTTGTTATGCATATTTATCATTCAGCTTCGTCTATGGCACTGTAAAACGATTGAATGTCCTTTTATCTCAGCCTACTTCCACTGGTTTTCCATCTCTATCCACTGTCTCTCTAGAGCATGTGTGATTAACATGGAATTTCAAGATGTTTGAATTTGCATTTGAATTCAATTTCAACACTCTGAGAAAGCACTGAGAAATGACAAAAAAAAAACAAACAAACAAAAAAACTGTTTACTCCAAACTCACTTATGGAAGCTAATGGAAATCTAGGGCTGTCTTCACACGTGGCATTTCTTTAAAGGAAACTTGCTGGCCACTGTGCCTTTTGTGCTGATATGATAAAAGAGTTGTCCTAGTCCTATCTAGTAACAACTAACTGTGGTAGTAGCATAAAGGTAGCTTTTGAACCCCATTGATAAATGTTTAAAATATGCAAATATTTTGTAAATTGTTACATTGGAACAACAATAGTGTTATGATGAAACATATAAGCTACAGATACAGCAGATACAGATTAGGAAGAAAATGTTGGTGGCAATGGGCAGTGGCAGCCCAATGGTTAAGATGTTGGACTACTCATTGTAAGGTCGTGAGTTCAAAATCTCAGCACTACCCACTAACCAGTCATTGCTTGGCCCTTGAGCAAGGCCCTTAACCTTCAACTGCTCAAATGTAAAAATTAGATAAATCTAAGTCGCTGTGGATAAGGTTGTCCACCAAATGCCATAAATGAACATAAATTAAAAACACTGGAGTATTCCTTTAACCATAGAACATATTATTAACATATAAAACACATTATTGTTCAGGTTGTATCAATTTCGGTTTTATTATTCTGAGATGAAGAATGGCATTCATGTGCTTACATTGTGAATTTTAGTTACATGATATGGCTAAACGTTTGTGGATCATCACATCCATATGTGCATATTTTAACATCCCATTCCAGATCTAGTCCCTCTTTGCTGTTACAATAACCTCAACACTTCTGGGAAGGCTTTGAAATAGATTTTGGAGCATAGCTGTGGGAATTTATGCTCACTCAGCTATAGGAGCTTTAGTGAGGTCAGGCACTGGTGTTGGCTGAGGAGACCTGTGGTGCAGTCAGCGTTCAAGTTCATCCGAAAGGTGTTCAGTGGGGTTGAGTTCAAGGCTCTGTGCAACCACTCGAGTTTTTCCACACCATCCTTGGCAAACCATGTCTCCATGGAGCTC
Source organism: Prietella phreatophila (assembly GCA_025728095.1). Taxonomy (NCBI): domain Eukaryota; kingdom Metazoa; phylum Chordata; class Actinopteri; order Siluriformes; family Ictaluridae; genus Prietella; species Prietella phreatophila. The sequence continues at coordinate 20,343,611 of JAOUWY010000035.1, forward strand.
GATTTTGCACAGGGACATTGTAATACTGGAACATGTTTGGGCCCCTTGGTTCCTGTGAAGGGAAATTGTTGAGCGACAGCATACAAAGACATTCTAGACAAATGTGTGCTTCCACCTTTGTGGCAACAGTTTGGAGAACATATGGGTGTGATGGACAGGTGTCCACAAAACCTTGGCCTTATAGTGTACCGAACTGAGTCAAGTATTACTACAGACTTTGGTGTGATTTAGTAAAACAAAAATAAAAAACGCGCAAGCTTGAGTAGGTCTACTTCAAGCGGGTACTGTCTAAAATACATTTTTCAATTTTAGGTTGAATTTGCTTTTTCTATACAGGTATGTGACCAAACAACAGGCTAATACAATCAAACAGTATATACACAGCCTTTTTGTTATCAGTAGTGGTGTATACAGACAGGCCCACCTACTCGCCCACCCTTTGTGTGCATGTTTTTGTTACTTTGTCCTGCACTGTTGTTTTGGTTTGGCTAGGTCAAAAGGTTTCAGAAGGCATATTGTCAGAGATGGTTCATTTCCATTGAAGTGATTTGAATTTTGAATAGATGCAAATGAAATATGGCAAAGGTCTGATCAGGACACAGCGGCCATTTCTCAGAGAGGGGAAAAATGCATGAGATTATTGTCTTGAATTGAGACCATTTGCTTTAGAAGGGTGGTGCAAAGTCCAGACTTTTTTCTTATTATTTTCTTAGTTTTTGCTCAGCTGTGTTGTGTTGTTTTGAAGTCGTCTCTGCAGTTGCTTTGGCGAAGAGGATTGGGAGATATGACATCATGGTGGCTTTTGGGGGGTGTGACTGTAGCGTGCTTGTTGCTGGAAGACTTTATGTGCCGTGTGTAAAATCGTGCAGACTTTTAAACTGTTTTCCCTTTTACTTGTGCATTTATTTTACTTTGCATGGGAATTTTCCCTTCCAAACAAATGAATCTCCTGATTAATGATGTGACCTTTCGTTCTGCTGTGATTAGACAGATTGCAGCAGCTGGGCCACCCTTCTATGTTTTGAGTAGCTTTATGTGCCTTCACAGCCGCTGCCTCTTTATGGTTTGTTTTTGGATAATTACTGGTTGTGGGTGCTTTTCTACATTTTTATTGTTATAGCACTTTTCTACAGATTTTGTGCACCCAGAAACTTTTTCATTTCTATTTTTTTATTTAATTTTAATAAAGATCTTTGCTGTATTGTCTTATTTATTGTTTACAATGCAAATTAATACCTGAAGAGCATTACATATTTGAAATACAGTCGCAATCAAAATTATTCCACCCCTGTTGCAAATCAGGTTTATTGTCACAATGTACACACTTTCAGCTGTTTGCGACGAACAAATCAAACAAAAGCAATGGAAATAGTTCAACGGAACGAATGCTTCAAGTGGTTTCCCCAAATTCAACTGAAAATGCAACTTATAATGACTTCTCCAGTTTCAAAATTATTCAACCCCTTCATGGCAAGCATCTTTAGTACTTAGTAGCGCGCCCTTTTGCTGTTATGACCTGCTGCAAACGATACGCATAGCTTCTGGCAGCATTCCTGAGGAATCTTATCCCATCCCTCAAATCCCACCAGACGGTTTCTATGGGGATTGGGTCAGGTGACTGTGATGGCCCTATAGAATCTTCCATGACTTCTTCTGCAACCAAGCCTTGGTGGAATTTGAGGTATGCTTGGGATCATTGTCCTGTTGGAAGGTCCAATGACACCCGAGCTTCAACTTCCTCACAGACGGCATGGCGTTCTCTCCTAGGATTTCCTGATACTTCAATGAATCCATCTTGCCTTCCACATGCTGCAGATTTCCAGTGCCAGAGGATGCAAAGCAGCCCAAGAGCATCACCGAGCCACCACCATGCTTGACTGTAGACAGAGTGTTCTTTCTTCATTCTTCGTCTTCCAGACATACCACTGATCCATCGTGCCAAAAACTTCCAGTTTTGTTTCATTGCTCCACAGAACAGAATCCCCAAACTTCTGTGCCTTATTTATATGATTTTGAACCGACTTTTCTTGTGCTTTGGGGTCAGTAGTTCTGAACGTGTTGGAGTTCTGGCATGGAAACCTTCTGCATTTAGTACTCACCATTCTGTGCTCACTGAAACCTCAGTGCCTATTGCCACCAAGTCTTGGCAAGAATTTTGAAGAATGTTTACATGGCTATACAGAAAAGCAGTTCATATGACACAAAGATAGCATATGGCCATTTGGAGTATAGTTTTTATGGTGCGTTTATAATGCACCTTTAAAGCTCATGATCACTATCTTCTGCAGTTTATGGAATAGAGCTGTAATAGAGTGGAAAAGAGTGGTGGTGGTGGTGGTGGTGGGGGGGGGTGTCTTCTTTTATGTTATGGAACATAACAGTATTTGGGTTTGGAATGACACAAGGGGAAGTAAATGATAACAGAATGTTCATCTTTAGGTGAACTATCCCTTTAACGTTTTGAGCACAAATCTCAATTACAATTACATCAATTGTAATTTGCTTTTGTTTTTTTACGCATCAGCCAAATGAGCAAATGCACTGGATTATGTCCATCCATCCATTTTCTTTAATACACAGGGTCATGGGGAACCCGGAGCCTATCCCAGGGAACTCAGGGCACCTGGTGCAAACTTATTGCAGGGCACAATCTCCCACGCATTCACACACTACGGAAAATTTGGAAATACTAATCAGGCTACAATGCCTGTCTTTGGACTTGGGTTCCAGTCTTGTCAGCCAAGGATAGGAATCTGAGGCTTCAGTAAGCACAGACTCACCCAAACTAGACAGATTAAGCTTGGAAAACTGTCACCTGGTCTTATTCATGTTTTATTTGACACAGTTCCTTTAATATTCACACTTGGTTCTGTGTAACGCCAGAGGGAAGCGAGCTCTGATGACTCCCTGTCTCACTCACTTAATTTTCAGTGTGGTGACTGGAGGTGCTACAGAGGAGGAAGATGGAGAAGAAAAATCACATTCACATTCGGCTTCCTCATTTGGCCATCAACCCCAAAGCTGCCAGGCTTCCAACACCCACCTGTAGTGTCAATCACAATATTATTTTTTTTCTGTGGAGAAAAATCTCTATATTTTTTTCTCCAAAGTCTCCTGAAGCTTGTGTAGTGAACTAATGCCAGGGCTTTACTCAGGTGCCTGTGATTGGTGGAAAATGGTACACATTAGCTTGGCAAAGGTTCACTTCTTCTGCAAGAGGAACTTTGGACATGGGGGTAGTGTGAAAGCCAGATAGAACCAGCATTACTGCTTAGTCTAAGCTGAAGCCTGTGCATGCTGTTAATGCCAAGAATGATTTATGAAGAATCAGTGCCAAAAATTCTTGTTTGCGAGGTTTTTTTCTTCGGAATAACATTGGACAGCTTAACAAGTTATTAAAGCTCTGTAATATGAACAAACAAAACCAAAAGGTGAAATAAATTAAACAGAGAGGAAACAGAATGGAGTGTTGAAGCATAGTTACTGTTGATTATTTTCCAATAATAGAACATACTGGTGTTGTTGTATTTTTATTTCTCTTATACTACAGCAATTTCACAGCAACTATCACAATTTTGTATTTATTAAAGAACAACGCATACTCCATATGTATCCAATTTTAGTTATGAACATCTGCGAAACAATTTATAGCACCTTTATACCACATTGCTGTTGAATTCTGGATTCTGATTAGTCAGAAGATGTTCATTACTTTTCTATAACAGTGCTTGGTTGGAGTTCACAGGTTTATACACGACATGACCAAAAGTACTGTATGTGGACACTTGACTATTGTACATCCCATTCCCAAAATCATGTACATTAATATTAAGTCAGTCCTCCTTTTGTTGCTATAACAGCCTCCAATCGAATGCCTTTGCACTATATTTTGGAGCATCGCTGCGGGGATGTGCTCATTCAGCCACAAGCGCAGAAGGGATTTGGCACTGGTATTGGGCATGAAGGCCTGGGGGTGCCGTCGGAATTCCAATTCATTGCAAATGTGTTTACTGGGGTTGAGGTCAGGGATCTGTGCAGGCCACTCAAGTTCTTCCACTCCAACCTTGGCAAGCCATGCCTCATTTTGTGCCCAAGGGCATTGAAATGCTAGAACATGTCTGGGCCCCTTAGTTCCAATGAAAAGAAACCTTAATACTACAGCATACAAAGACATGGTCAGGTGTTATGGTCAGGTGTCCACACACCATTGGCCATATAGTGTATTAATGCACTTGTTATAGTGCATTAATACACCATAACAAGTGTTTTGCCAGTAACTCAGTTTTACCTATGATTTCCCTAGAACAGCACACACCATTGTGTTTTATTCCCATTTAACATATGTTGCGTCACATATTCATACCGTAACTCCTCAGCTTAGATAAATATGAGGAAACGAATTATGCCAAGCAGGCAGGCCTGTGCGTCACACTCATCAACTTCACGTATGGCACATGAAACAGGGCACAGCGCTAAAGTGTTTTATGACACTGTTTGAGATTAGGGATGTTGTTGTTACTGCTCGTCATAAAGATGTCTTCTTGCGTTTCATCTGGTTAATGGTTGACCTGTGGGAGGGTCGTGATGATCACACTGCACACATCGCTTGGCAGCTGCACAGTCTTAAGCACATTTGGTGACCAGGATGTGACCTCGAACTTTATTTAGATATCCAGTACATCTTTAAGCCTTCATCTATAAGCCTCATTGACGTGTCTTTCACGGACAAGTCAGCTCATTTAGACGGCTTTGGAAACTGATTCACATACATGAGCATTGCTTTCTGTTTATTTTGTAAATGTAGACAATGCTGTTACTCTTTCAGTGTAGTTTAATCAAAAACTGAGTTCAATCATCGTCAGATTTTCGGTGCTGTTTGATGTTGCTTTAATGAATCAAATAAAACGTTGTTTCTTTGTATGTCCAAACAGTGCATACGTGTCCTCTGTGGCCTTGTTGTTGATTAGATATTGTGATGAAACTTGCATTGTGACCTCTTATTTGTCAGGTTGCATACAAAAATAACAATGAGCCGTTTGGGGAGTCCGTTCTTATTGGTGAACTGACTTACTGAAAATATGAGGAATTCCCATTGCTACTTTGCCAGTTGCTTGGCACTCTTATATTGGGAGTGGGCTTAAACAGGACTGCAGTGTTAATGCATCCTGTCAATTTTACAGCGCAATTTTACAAGCCTTAACTGCAACTTGATTAGAGCAGTTATAAGAGCTCAGTACGATCCCATCCTTGGTTATGTTTTAGCAACCTTCAATACAAACATTGTTCCACATTGTTCCAGGCAATGCCAGCTACATGAAAAAAAAAACCAAAACTGTAAACCACGTAGTGTATTTGAGCATTTAGATAAGAATGCCATTATAAATACGTGCACTCTTCGGCCTCTCTGTAAACTGTATAACACCTGAATTTGTATGGAGTAATTATACATATTAATATATTAAACTATATATTTTAAAAACACTTTGACATTAAAAATCGTTTTCAAGGTTGAAAAAGGCCTGCACATGAGAACAGATTCATGATTTTCAAACTATGTTTTCTTTACTCCCCATAACAGCTGGTTTGAATATTCACCTTTTATGGGTTAGTGATGCTGATGTTTTAGATTTTATGCGTGCATTCATTTAATATATGCATGTATGCATAAGTGTAAGTGAGATAAATAAGGAATGAAACACTCATGCTGTTGTAGTAAAATAATCAGCAATGGGGAGGTTGATAAAAATGTATTCCTTTTATACCACAGCGATTGGCAACAGTGAACATTTTTTATGGATCAAAGAGGACTTTTATCATACTTTTAACTGTTTAGTATTACCTTAAATGTTGTGGAACATCAGTTTTCAATTATGTTATAGAAGCTAAGAACAGTCCTTCCTTTACCAGCCTGCTATTAAGAATTCTGACCAATCAGAATCCAGAAATCAACAACAAACTCTGTTACAGGTTTTTTTTTTTGTTTGTTTGTTTTTTTACTTCTCAATATCTTGTTGTGTTAATTTATACATTATTGTTATAAATATCAAAAGGTATGATATAATCTTTTGGCAAATACGGTGATCTGAGGATTTTATATCGTCATATAAATCCAGTACTACCCGTGTTTTTGGGTTTAAAAGGTCTGGATGTAGTGGATGTAAAATGTGATTCCTACGCAACTAAGATTGTTGTGGGTGTTAGGTGGGTGAGAGCGTTTGTGTGAAAGTAAAGGCATGCTGTTCTGACTCTCTCTCAGATGGTCGGGCATAATAGAGAATGGTTCAAATCTAATAGCTGTGATGTGAAAATAAATATTTAAGTGAGAATGTGTTATTGATGATGTACCGCTCTGGATAGAATCCCTAAGCTGATCCTGTAGTCATATCAGCCTGGTGTTTTCTATCATGACAAATCCAGTTCTATTAAGCGTGAAGCCATAACTGCATGAAAACTTTATGAATGGCCCATTATCATGCTTTATTGCTTTGGTCTTGTTTTGTCTTTGCAAGTCAGTGAGAGTCCATCCACTCGGTCAAGCCCGCGCTCGTAATGCCTGACTGCAGGGAACCATGTACTGTAGATGAAAGCAGATCGCTGATCTCGGCTACAACTGATTGTTTGAAAGGTATCTTGTTTAATCCACGGCTAAAGTTGTCGTTTCCATTTTTGGCCAGAACTGGGACAGGTCTAATCTCTGGAGCAAAAAATATCCTGCTTTTACCAGGTTAATGCCATGTCAAACAAATTATACTCATAATAACAACTGATAGCTCTTTTGAGCAAACTCATCATTTATGGAGTGTTTTGATAGCACTTGTTTAGCATCTTTGTGTAAAAAAACACTCAGTTAGACCAAACCAGACATATATATATATATATATATATATATATATATATATATATATATACACATATATATATATAAAACTTGTCTATTTATTCAAACCGGCAGTATTATGGAAACAGATGTCATAAAAACACAGTCGGAAAAAGATTCCACCGTCCATTCAAACATCCTTTCAAGCCTTCGTTGAACAGACATACTGTAATTCAATTCACTTCATTTCAGTTTTATTTATAAAGCACATTTTGTTTTAGAAATACAGATATAAATTTATTCCTAATGAGCAAGCCAGAGGCAACAATATCAAGATAAAACTCTCTTTATAACTCTCGATTATAAATCATTTATCTTCGAGAACTATATACTATAGTGCCAATAAGTGCTAACTGTATTAACATGACCTTGAGCATAAGCATCAGTCGAGTTTTAACATTAAGTCTATCATATCAAAATGAAGTTAACAACTGTTCAGTGATAGAAACTTGAGTGTGAACTGTTCGCACAGATAAACACAGATGTAAACACAGATTATTAAGTATGCTCTTGTATTGTAATGGTTTTTGAAAATGTACATCGTGTAGCTATGAGCTAAGAGTAGCTATGAGTGCATAACTGAAAGATCGAGCCAGAAGAGAACAGATATGAGGGTACCCTGGGACATAAGGAGGTTAGTCACTCCATCGTCAACAAACCTGAGTTAGTGACATTACCTAAGAGAAAAGCTTATTAACAAAAGGATTGACGAAACAAATAGGTTTTCAGCCTGTATTTAAACAGTGATGTTGTGTCTGAGTCCCAAACACTGATTGAAAGTCTGTTCCATATCTGTGGGGTTAAGAAAGAGAAAGCACTGCACCCTGTAGCGCTGTAGCCTTCATTATTCAAAGTACCAACAAATAGCCTGCACCTTTTGATCGAAGTAGGTGTGGCTGGGTCATAATAGACCAAACGTTCTCTCGGGTACTATGGCACGAGGCCATTTAGTGCTTTATAGGTCAATAATAGTATTTTACAAAGTAAAAATTTTACTGGGAGCAAATGCAGCGTGGATAAGCTAGGGGCGATGTGATGATATCTTCTGGTTCTAGTAAGGACTCCAGACAGATTCCAGACAGTAAGGCAATCATGTAGTGACACATTTATTTATTTATTTATGCACATGATGTAACTGAAAGGCCATCCAGAGTTACTGTGGTATCAGAAGGCTTACTGCTGGCTGCCTGTGGTCCGAGAAGTACTTCTGTCTCGGTGGAATTCAGTAGGAGGAAGTTACTCAACATCCAATGTCTAATGTCCTTTATACATTCTTTATTTATTTAGCAGGTGTCTCTCATCTAGCTTTGCTGAAACATCTAGCTGTGTCATCAGCATAACAGCGGAAGCTAATACCATGTTTGTTCGTTGTTTAATTTTATGTACAAGTTTTGAAGTTGAATTACACCAAAATAAATTAGAATTGAATTTGACTCCATTTTAAGATACTCAAATGTAAAAAAAATTTGTCAGTCATGAATTCAAGAAAATTTCTTATTATTTTTTGAGACACTATAACATCATTTTGATTAACTAGCACCTCCAGGGTTACAGGTTCGATTCCTCCACCCAGTTTGCATGTTCTCCCCATGCTTCGGGGGTTTCCTCCAGGTACTCCATTTTGCTCTTCCAGTCTAAAGACATGCATTGTAGGCTGACTGGCATTTCAAAATTGTCTGTAGTGTGTGAGTGTGTGTGATTGTGTCCTATGATGGGTTGGCACCCTGTCTAGAGTGTCCCCCACCCTTTGCCCCGAGTCCCTGGGGATAGGCTCCAGGCTCCCCGCAACCCTGTGTACAATAAGCTGTATAGAAAATGGATGGATGGACTAATGGTGGAATTGGACTTCTGGATATCTCCTGTTGTGCTACATGCCATTCTGTTATATTTCAAGCTAGATTTATTATGGAACAAAACTGATTAATATGTATTGCATATGTATTTGCATATTTTTTCCCTCGATATCTGAAGGTAATATCGTCTTGATACTGATATTGAAAAAGAGATTTTGAGGATATTGGATCGGCACAATCCGTACCTGCCACAAATCAGCAACAGATCGATGCATTTTCTGAAAAATATTTTTTGTAAAAGCATCCTGATGAACAGTTAGTGCAGGGTTTCTCAAATATTTTGCTTTCAGGGAGCCCTTTAATTCTAAATAAATAAATAAATACACACATAAATAAATAAATCATAGATCCCCCCTCAGTACGGTTTTTATTTTATGAACATAAACCAACTCCTATATTAGGCTCATTATATGTTCAATGTGTACAATAATATTCCTACTGATTGAGCTGGATCTGTAGTTCTTTTTATTCCTGAACTTTATGCTAAAGGACTAACTGAGCTTTGGATTTAAACCTTTAAATTCAAGCGACCAGTCAAATCAGCTAACTATGATAATAATTGGTTATGTATACATTACAGCACAGTGAAATTCTTTTCTTCGCATACCCCAGCATGCCAGGAAATTGGAGCAAGAGCACATCTCTCTGCCATAACAGTGGCAGCTTGGCAGTGCTGGGGCTTGAACCCCCAACCTTCTGATCAGCAATCAAGAGCCTGACAGTGCTGGGGCTTGAACCCCTGACCTTCTGATCAGTAAGCCAGAGCCTTAACTGCTAAGCCACCAGTACCCTGCATAAGAACTATAGCATGCTGTGATTTCCAGCCTTGTCCTGCAATAGGTTGTCACCCCCGCCAGAGTGTCCCTCATTATACCCCAAAGTTTCCCAGGATAGGCTCCAGGCTCCCTGTGACCCTGTGTAGCATAAGCGGTACAGAAAATGGATGGATGGACCCTGTAACAAAAAAACACAGCCCCACAGTGAGAACCGCTGTGTGCATATAACATATTGGAAATCTCTCACATTTTATAGACAGGGGTCAGTGCTTTGTGATCTGTATCCATCAATCTGCTAGCTATTATGTCATAGTATGCTGGCTGTCCTCATGATGTCTGAATGCATATAGATGTAAAAGAACAACACTGGCAAAATTTTTAGGGATGATCACTAGAAGAGTTTAGCGAAATTCTAGCGATTTGGGTGCACTGTACTGAAAATAGTTCAGTATTACTGTTTGCTGCTCTGTCACTTTGCTGACAATGGCTTATTTTTATGCCCTTAACTGTACAACATGTGAACAGCATGCACCACAAAATGAGCAAGTAATGTCGGAACTTCGGTTCAGAAATGGATCTCATATCCTCTGGGATTAGCTTCTATTTACCACAGATGGTCGGGATGTTTTTACACATTCAAACTATTTGGCCACGGTCCGATTTGATCACCATATCAAAATGGGATTTGCAAAGATTTATTTGTGCTTGATACATGAGGCCCTGTATATTTTTTGGCCACCCATATTCCCTGGTTCTTCTTCAGCTGCGGATACCCCCAGGCATTGCGTGCTCAGCGGACTCACGAAAGGGCTGAATCAAAAATATTTTTAGGCCTTATATTGGTAGCTTATTGGTGAAAATGGAAAGTTCAAGTCCTGCGGCTCATATACATACTAGAGACCTAGATAGCCAATGACATAATTCTGTACATAGCAGTGTGTGCTTCCTCTCCATGTTGTGAAAGGAATATTTGTCTGTGGATTATAAACATTTTTGCAAACATTACAAAGGAGAATGAAGTAATGCCAGCATGTTTTCCTGCATTTATATCTAATATACGGAAGCCCTAAGTGGCCATGGATTATTTATTTTTTCTTTCTTGTTTTCCTGTGATCTCAATGTGTCACGGTTCGGTCGGGACCATGGTGTGCGGCGGCCGCCACGGCGCAGGCGCAAGCCTCTCGCAGGGCGGGAAAGCCCTGATCCCCGGGATCCCCAGAACAATGGGTGGGCGTGCCGGGAAAGCACGCACAGCTGAGAGGCATTGGGAACTCATGAGACAAGTGTATATATGCCGCGATTCGTGCGCTGCACAACGCGTTTCGTTCGGTGTTATCCTGCATTGGACATTCCGACTTCATGCCCGATTCACGTTGATGTTTCTATGGATGTTTATGCTCTGTGTCTGTGTACTCGTTTTTGTCTAGCCGTATTCCTAGCTTTAGCCGCTAGCACTAGCGTTAGCAG
>JAOUWY010000035.1:20356189-20371903 GCA_025728095.1 Prietella phreatophila
GAACTGTAGCTCCCCAGTGCCGGCAGCACTCATGCAGCCCCAGACCATGACACTCCCACCACTATGCTTGACTGTAGACAAGACACACTTGTCTTTGTACTCTTCACCTGGTTGCTGCCACACACGCTTGACACCATCTGAACCAAATAAGCTTATCTTGGACTCATCAGCCCATAGGACATGGTTCAGTAATCCATGTCTTAGTCTGCTTGTCTTCAGCAGACTGTTTGCAAGCTTTCTTGTTCATCACCTTTAGAAGAGGCTTCCTTCTGAAACGACAGCCATGCAGACCAATTTGATGCAGTGTGCGGTGTGTGTTGTCTGAGCACTGACAGGCTGAACCCCCCACCCCTTCAACCTCTGCATCAATGCTGGCAGCTCTCATACGTCTATTCATTGAGGGAACCATGAATGCCAACATGTTCTGTGACATACTGAAGCAGAGTATGATCAGTATGCAGTATTCCAGCATGATTATGACTCCAAACACATCTCCAAGACGAGCCTGCCTTGCTAAAGAAGCTGAGGGTGAAGGTGATGCACTGGTCAAGCATGTCTCCAGACCTAAACCCTATTGAGCATCTGTGGGGCATCCTCAAACAGAAAGTGGAGGAGCACAAGGTCTCTAACATCCACCAGCTCCCTGATGTTGTAATGCAGTAGTGAACGAGAACTCCAGTGGCAACCTGTGAAGATCTGGTGAGCTCTGTACGCAAGAGGGTTAAGGCAGTGCTGGAGAATAATGGTGCCACAGAAAATATTGACAGTTTTGGCCAAATTTGGACATTTTCAATTAGGGGTGTACTCACTTTTGTTGCCAGCGGTTTAGACATTAATGCCTGAGTTATTTTGAGGGGACGGCAAATTTACACTGTTACACAAGCTGTACACTCACTACTTTACATTGTAGCAAAGTGACATTTTCCAGTGTTGTCACATGAAAAGATATAATCAAATATTTACAAAAATGTGAGGGGTGTACTCACTTTTGTGAGATACTGTATATGGCTGCTTTCACATTTCCTGTTCGTTTGTTTTTTTCCCTTCAAAAAATGTGTTTGCTGGAGCATTCAAGAGTGCTATGGTAAAATTCATTTTATTTCTATTTATAATATAGCCTTACATCAGTACAATGAGAAACAGTTTAATCTAAGAAACATGTAAATAAATGATACCTCCCTGAAGATGGTGGGCTTTCATGGATTGCTGGGTCATGGGTTAAAGAACATAAAGTCAAGGATTCAGTGAAGACAGTGATTGCTTTCAAATTAAGAGTTTTGTGAAGCAGTCGTTGTATCTACACTGAATATTAAAATGCAACTTTAATGAAATTCATTGACAGTAGTGAATTTTCAGAAATGTCCCTGAATCAGCAGCTGAGCTCTAATAAGGCTCTTTATAATCTGTTTTGTGTGCGCTTAATGTTGTGCTATATAGAGGCCTCTCACCATAAAGCAGAACAACATGAAGGTCAGAATGGAGCGTGTCAACAGGAACAGTGATTATATTCATGCATGAGTGCCTTATTAGAGCTGCTAGAGTGCACGCAGAGCACTGGGTGCTTACTGGCTATTTCTCTTTACATGTATATATAAGCTTACTAACCTTTTCTGTCAGAGTGCTGGTGTGAACAGTCTGAAAAAGAATATCGCTCAATTTCAGGACCACAAAAAAACAACGTTTTTCTTTTTGTAGGAACAGAATTTTCAGTAAAATGTCAACCTTTGGTTTCATACATTTTATACCACAGTGCTGTTGCTCAGTGCTCATTTATGGTCAAAAGTAGTAGGTGAGAGTAATGCAGCTGCAAATCACAGGTTTATGTAAATGTGCTTTGAGATCGAGTTTATAAAAAAGATGGAAGGAGTATCTTATTTGCTTTGTAACAGTAGCTACGTTTCCATCCAAGGGTTTTTTGGGGAGTTTTTTTTTCAAAAAAGGATTTTATGTTGATACTTATATTTATGTTGATATTTACGAAATATAGTTCGGAAGGTTTTTGTTGAGAAATATGGCATTCATACAAAAGAAAGTGTCACATGACAGAATATATCCATACGTTGGGGGAAGAATTGGGACGCGTGTGCCATCCAGCGCACCATAAACCTGTTGCACAAGGAATTACGGTATGAGTTTCATTTGGAAGCCTGGTATAACCGTGCATTCATTTTCCTTTAATAGCTGTGCACACAGCATGTACACATAAAGAGATGGTCTTTTTACTAATCCCAAAAGTTTCCCCCACTACTCTGTACTCGGCACAGGTTGCCAGTTTCAACAGGGCGATGCTTTAGGTTTGGAACTGGTGCAATGGGCGCAACATCAGGACCAATTAATTGGCACAACATCTCAAACGTGGGCTGTGACATTCTAGAATGTCGCAGCCAGAGACTTTCTGTGAAGGTTCTGTCCACCACTACCTCCCAGAACACCCTATTGTGTGGTCTCTCCCAGACCCAGGGGGCCAAGCAACAAGGAACCGCTCCATTCTGATTTCATCTTCTGATATTTTGTACAATTGCAATTATTTGTGAAATTAAAATGGCAGTAAGCTGACCAATTTCATGTAATTGTCTCAAAACTCTCTCCATTTTACAAAGATTTGAGACATGCTGGATGCAAAAGCTACACAATTTACGGTATACACAAAATTATGTATGGAAATGGCTCAATGGAATATTTCTTTTGCGATACAGCAAAACTTGTGCAGATTTTTTTTTAAGATGATGTCATCACACGCCATTTTATCGGTAAAAGGCCAAATTAGATGGAAGACAGGAGGGAGACAACAATTTTTTTTACCCACTTTCACTAACTGAAAAGCAAAAAATGTGCATGGAAACTTGGCTGCAGGTGAAGCTGTAACATAATATTTTCTGATACTGTCACGTGTCATGAAACCCTGGTTCCCATCAGCCACTGCACTGCACTACCTGTCACATGACCACCTGCACCTGATTCACGTTTTGTTAATGAGCACTCGTGTGTGTGTATATATAGTCATTGTCTGCACTGTTTCCTGGTTTTTCGTTGTCCTAGACTCATGTTGTTTATGTCTCTGTTTTGTTTCATGCCACAGTGTTACACCAAGTTGTCTTAGTGTCTTGGTCTCGTAGTACGTTTGTTTAAATAAATGTCATTATCTGCACTTGCTTCTGCCTCAACCTTGATACGTGACAGATACAGGAAAGTCTTCAGGAAAGAAGAGTTTACACTTTGCTGTTTCTATGTAATAAATTAGGAATGATTATATTGTGTTGTTCTTTAATTAATAGAAATTGTATCCATTGGTAAATTGTTGTGGTATAAGAGAAATAAAACTCTTTCTGGCATGCTGTTAAAAGAAAAGAATTGACTTCTGAGTAGTAACAGTAACTCACCCAACCCTATCATTATTGTTACTTACTTATTTTAGACAGAAGAAAAAACTACAGAATGGCAAATGGGACAAAAATGTCAACGCTCCATGAAAAAAACAATTCATGTAATGAATGATGACTGATTATTCTATCTACATTGGGGCTCTAAATGAGTGCTTTATTAAAAGTAGATGCCGTTGGAAAGTAAATTCGTTAAATCTGTACATAGAAAGTGCTAATAAATATGACGTATGTTATCACATATACAACTAAATGTTATTGGAATTAATGTATTATTTAAAGTGTTTAAAATCTTGGCCTTGTCTCATTTTTTGTTTTGTTTCCAATCAGATTAATTACAACCATTTTTCATCTCCCTTATACCTATTCCTTTAATTGTGCTTACAAGTTTAAGAGCATTTACAAACCCACTGCTTGGAATTTAGCCAATAATGATAACAGTACATTCTGAAGAAATTAAATAGCAAAACAGTATAATGTTATTGGGCATTGTCTGAGCCATAATCACCATAAATAAGCAACAGCAGCTGTGTTTAAGTGTAAAACACATGTTGTTTACCATGAAAATGATCTGTAGTGTAGCTGAACGGTGTGGTTTGTGTCGGTAATACACGGACTAAAACGAATGTCGTACACTAACTGCGGCTCTTAAGCTTAATGGCTTTTAAAACATGGGGATGTACTAATGTCGGCAGCTGGTTGGTTCTGTATCTCTGTCGGAGCTCGTACCTGTGGGGAGGCTAATTGATCCGAGGCCACTCAGTGGTGAAGGATGTGGACTTAGTGGTGCATTCAAGTTCTGGTCTGAAGCAATTATCTCCAGCGTTTAAAGTTGGGGGCTTTTTTAGTCGTTTTTCTATCTGATGGACTGTTTTAATTTCAATCAATATCCAATTTGGTTCAAGTGTAGTGATAAATATACTTCACTACATTCATTATTTAAGCCTAAACTGGATCATAGCCTTATTTGAATGTTGAGCTGGTGTTTCTGTGCTTTTATAAAGCTTCCTTTGCCTTACCACTATTTAATTTCTTTTCCATAACAAAAATTAAGGAAAGTCATTCAAATAGATTTTAAAAATAATAATAACATAGAAGGTACATCGACAGTCTGCAGGACAAACGCAAAAGGGGAAAACTGCAACATTGTCATTTCATGAAGTGATATTAGTATAAAATTGCACATATAATTACAGTGGTTAAGGAAAATTCATTTTTGTGTCCAGAAGCAGGGGAAGCTACAAGACTCATTTAGTGTTATCATGTCTTATCTTTCTGATTTGTCATAGGGTGTTGATTCATTTTCTATAACCGCTTCTATAGTAACCGATCATTCACAGGTACCTGGTGGATTATCTACATAATCTAAGACTATAATAAATGGAAATTATTTTTGTCTTTCTATTTTATAACATCTGTAAAGTGCCCACATAAATGCTTTCAAAGCACTGTGTCCATATTCAGTTCTCCTAGCTAGCTTAGCCAGTTTCTATCATGCACAGATCACTATACATTTCATCACCTAATTGGTTTATATTTTGGAAAAAAATTATGACTTGCTTCATATTGTGTTTGAACTATGCTATGGCTCCCCTGCAAATTTATTGGAACAGCATTTGTTTGTTCTACACAGCAGTGACATTTAGGTTTGAAATCAAAAGATGGATATGAGAAGCGAGTTTAGGATTTCTTTTATTTAGCTTTTATTTCCTGGTATTTCCATCTAGATGTGTTATGTGCAATAAACCATAGAGCATTTTGTATCAGACCACCCAATTTTTAAGTGAGCAAAATATAGGATCAGATAAGTCTTGAAGTAAATTAAAGCAAATAACACTTAATATTTGGTTGCATATCCCATCAAGCCTGCATCACTCATTGACATCAGCACATTGTTGGTTCTTCTTTTGTGATGCTTTTACCACAGCCTCTTTCACTTGTTGTGTGTTTCGGGTGTTCCTCCCTTCAGTCTCCTCTTTAGGAAGTGAAATGCTGATCAATTGAGCTAAGGCCCGGTGAATGACTTGGCCAGTATAAACTGTATAAACAGTATAACCCCCCCACACACAATAAAGTCCTTTGTTGAGATGGAAGTGTGTTTTGGGTCATTGTCTTGCTGCAAGATGAAGTTCCTCCTGATTAATCTGGATGCATTTCTTTGTAAATTGACAGACAAAATGTTCCTAAAAACTTCTGAAATGAGTTACACCATCAATAAAGATTAGTGGGACTGTTCCAGATGCAAGCCCAAGCCATGACACTACCTCCACCATGTTTTACACGTGAGCGTGTATGTTTTGGATCATGAGCAGATCCTTTCTTTCTCCACACTTTGGCCTCTCCGTCACTTTTGTTGAGGTTCATCTTGATTGCAGAACTTTTGTGGCTCATCTCTGTATTTTGTTGCAAATTCCATTCTGGATTTCTGATTCTTACTGCTGATGAGCGGTTTGCATCTTGTGGTATGGCCTTTATATTTCTGTTCTCAAAGTCTTCTAATGGTGGATTGTGATACCTCCACCCCTGCCCTGTGGAGGCTGTTGATGTTACTGACTGTTGTTTTTGTGTTTTTCTTCACAGCTCTCACAATATTTCAGTCATCAGCTGTTGTTGTTTTCCTTGGTCGACCCATTCAGTGTCTGTTCCTCACTATACCACTGGTCTCTTTCTTTTTCAAGACATTCCAAATTGTCGTATTGGCTACTCCCAAGATTTGTGCAATGTCTCGGATTGATGTTCCGTCTTCTGATGGTTAAAACCAAGCATAGATGTTCAGAGCTATTTATCATTCAAACAATCTAACAGGACACACCTGGGTCACAAGAAACACCCGTCAATCACACGTTGCGATATTTTTGCTCGCCTACAAATTGGGTGTTCTGATAAAAAATGTGCTATGTTCTATGTCGTTTAACACATCTACATATAAATACCAGGACTAATAATGAAATAACAGCTGTGAATTTCGATTACTGTGTTTAGCTTAGATTTCATTCTTAATTTGAATGAATTTTATCTATTCAGGGTTGTATAGAAATACATTTCATTTAGAGTCTAATGTGGTGCAGAAAACGAATGATGAGGATATTCATAGCAATAAAGTACAGCACTGCAAGCAGTTGTTGAAGCACTGGGTTTATAGTAGCCAGAGAAGGGCCTGCATTTTGGTAAATGAGTCTCAAAACACACAGCGTCATGAGAATCTGTTTGGACATATGGGGAGTATTACTGAACATGATGAGCATAATGTACCTCATAAAAGAGAGAACAGAGCCGTGCTTGGTCACTGATCCTATCTGACAAAGTTTTATTATAGTAATGGTTCATGTGAACTGCCTGAAATACCTTCCTGAAATACTTGCTGACCTGAGGGTAACTCGACATTTTTCATTTCTCCATGACAGCTTAAGCACTAATCTATTACCTCTGAATTTCTTCCACTGCTATTTGTGGTACTATTTGCAATTGGTGAAGATTTACAGTATACACTGTTAATATAGAATGATTTCTTATGTGATGAGTTTGTATTACCGAATACCTCCTGCGCTGAATGTTTTATTCTGAGCCAACATCCCATTTCTCTTTGACGTTTTGAAGATTTGTTCTGTTCATTCAACTAAGCTATGTTCTTCAGGAAATGGCCAAAAAAATGACACATCTAAAAGTTTAATCGATTCATTTTAGTTATTAAACAGGTTCAGGGAAACTTATAGTAAAAACGTGCATGCCTTTTTGGTTTCCAGTTATAAATGAATTCTGTTTAGAACTATGTTTTGAAAAGCTTTAATAATAAGATGAATATTTGTCGGAGCTTCAGAGGTTATCATCCGGGATTGATCACAGTTTTATTTTGGACGGCAGAAACATTTTGGATTCGAAATCAGAACAGTTTAGTAACATGCAATATTACGTTTAGGAAGAATTTGCCTTGGAAAGCATTCAAACATGATCCAATGATCATGTGGTCATTTCAGAGAGGAGGAAAAAAAATGTTGATACAGACCTCACATATCTGATTTTGGCAAGGCGTCCGGAAAGGAACTTCTGAAAGGTCACTTGGATAGTAAACATGCTGTGAAGCATGTGAGCCTGTCATAGTGCTTTGTGTTTGCTCTGGGTGTTTGTTACAGCAACAGCTTGAAGCAGAAGTCTGAGGAAAATGTAGATGGACTTGGAAGGGTGGGGGGTGTGCAGAGAGGAGAGGAGTAGGGAACTCACATATGAGAAATGTGGACGTGATGATGAACTTTCTTGGCTTCTGTAGCAGACAGGCTGAAAATTCCACAGTTGGTACAACTACTGAATCAGAGCCAAGTCAATCATCTGTATGATCATGCACCAATCCTTTAAACCTTCAGTGTCGATTTAACTCTTCATGGGATAAAGTCAATCCATCCATCCATCTTCTACCTCTTACTCCTTTTCAGGGTCACGGGGAACCTGGAGCCTATCCCATGGAGCATCAGGCACAAGGCGGGGTACACCATGCCAGTCCATCGCAGGGCACAATCACATACACACTCACATACCCATGGGATAATGTACAGAAGAAAAAAAAAGACCCCCTTTTTCATGTACTAGAAACTTGTAGCTATCTGTTTTATGTAAATAGAAAATAAGGGCTAAATGGACAAAAGCTAACCACACTAAAGCTGTGTGATATGTCAAATACCTGCTGTGGGTTTACACATGATGCTGTGATACTTGACCCATATTCTGCTCCTCCATGATTGACGATGTTTTTATGATCAGATTCTATCTGTAATCCAACCTATCCAACCATGTTCCAAACTGAGGAATGAAATTTAAGTCCACTATAAAGCTTTTACTACACTGGAACTCCAAAGTTAAGGACCAGATATTAACCACTGCTTGGGAAAAGAAACATATGGAGACCATTTCCTGTCTAAAGTAATCAATTTGATGTCGTTTCTAAATCTGTAACACATCTCACTTTATGGGTTTACACACACCATAATTTTACACCCAGGGTTTTGACAGTTTGTAGCTTCAATCTGAAAACATTACACTAGTGAGATGTTTCAATCAAAACTCTTGAGCAAGAGTTGTGATCATGTGCTTTCGCAGCAAATCTGTACTTTAGAAATACAAGTTATAATCACAGTTGCATTTATGATTGATTTATTAATCTGATTATAGATTTGCAATTCATAAATGAACAACCATGAGTGCATTTTGCATGTAGTTACTTTTGACACGAAAATATCTTGAGGGGTCAAAGCAATGACGTGAAAATTGCTTTCAGCTGGAGTTGGGAAATAGGGGTGCTATGAGAAACCCAACTTCTTTGGCTAAATGTATACTTCAATCAGGAATAACATTAAAACCACATGCCTAATATTGTGTAAGTCCACCTTGTGCCAATAAAACAGCTCCGCCCCATCGAGGCATGGACTCCACAACACCTCGGAAAGTGTGCTGTGTAATCTGGCAAGTCCTTAAGTCTTGTTGTGAGGTGAGGCCTGCATGGACTGGACTTCAGCACATCCCACATATGTTCGATCAGATTGAGATATGGCGAATTTGGAGGCCGTCATGTTCCTCAAACAATTTTTGCAGTGTTGCAATGAAGGGGTGTACTTGGTCTTCAACAATGTTTAGGAACATTGGTGGTACATGTGAAGGTGATATCTCCATGAATGTTCATGAACCTGATGATTCTCAGCAGAACATTGTCCAGAGCATCGGACTACCTCCACCGACTTGCCTTCATCCCATAGTGCATCCTGGTGCCATCTCATATCCAGGTAAGATGCACACGCACCCGGCATGATGTAAAAGAAAATGTGATTCATCAGACCAGGCCACCTTCTTCCATTGATCCATGGTCCAGTTCTGATACTACCATACCCATTGTAGGCTCTTTCGGCAGTGTACAGTGGTCAGCATGGGCACTCTGAAAGGTTTGTGGCTGTGCAGCCCTATATACAGTAAACTGTGATGCACTGTGTATTCTGACACCTTTCTATCACAGTCAGCATGAACTTTTTCAGCAATTTGTACAGTAGCTCTTCTGTGGGATCGGACCAGAGGCTAGCCTTTGCTCTCCACACACATCAGTGAGTCTTGGACACTCATGACCCTGTTGCCAGTTCACCGGTTGTCCTTCCTTGGACCACTTTTTGTAGATACTAACCACTGCATACTGGGAACACTGTACAAGGCCTGTCATTTAGGAGATGCTCTGACCCAGTCATCTAGCCATCACAATTTGGCCCTTGCCAAATTTGCTCAGATCCTTAACCTTGCCCATTTTTCCTGCCTCCAACACATCAACTTCAAGAACTGTTCACTTTCTGTGTAATATATTCCACAACTTGACAAATGCCACTGAAATGAGATAATGTCATTTACATTACCTATCAGTGGTTTTAAAGTTATGGCTGATCGGTATATATTATGATACAATATATGACACTATACACTGTGATCATATATTGTAGAAATGCCTTCAAGTATTTTGATATGATATTTATGTCATATCACCCACCTCTACCAGCAGGAAGTGAAGTATGTGTTAGTAAAAAAAAAAAAAAAAACTGTTCTGTGAACTTTCTCCATCATAAAGCATTTTATTTCCTGGACAAGGATAAACTGTGTTGAATGCTTTTGGATCTGGGTCAGGCGTTATCTTGGAATGATTTGTTATGTTGTCTTTGCAGGTTTTATTACACATTATTTATTACACATTAAATGCACCGTAATTAATTTCTCCTCCGTAAAATATATAATGACTTTGTTTCACAAGGACACTCTCCAGTTCTCTTTCTTATTTTCATCGACTGCGACTGCTGTGAAGTAACTAATATTTTCATTAATTTTTAAGAAAAGAAGAAAAACAGATTTGTCACTCATACTGAGGAGCTGTGTAAGCATCTCTGATTAAATTTAAGCTAAAATGTAACATTATTTATCCACCTTCACATTCAGACATTTTTACCTACAGTATATACTAAGAATGTACAGAATATAAGCAGCAGCGCTATCACCACAGTTCTCACTACAAAAAGCCCAATTTTCAAGATAGGAAGCTCAAATGACACCAAGCTGAGAAACTCAGTATCAACTCACGTGACAGTCACATTAATTGCCACTGTGGTCAGTTAAACAGCCTTATTGTAAATGTAGGAAACAAAAGTGAATATAGACAAAATTGTTGATGAAAGACATTT
The DNA here is from genome assembly GCA_025728095.1 of Prietella phreatophila. Taxonomy (NCBI): domain Eukaryota; kingdom Metazoa; phylum Chordata; class Actinopteri; order Siluriformes; family Ictaluridae; genus Prietella; species Prietella phreatophila. Next base: position 20,366,763 of record JAOUWY010000035.1, read on the forward strand.
AAGCCAAAAAAAAATATTAAATTCAATTTTTGCACTATTGAAGGTCACATATTGATTATAATATTGTCAATCAGGGTGGACTTTCCTTTTTTCCTAGTGCTTAGTACACACCAAGTTAACATTTTATTTTTTTAGCATATACGTAGGTGCACTTTGTAGGTATACAATTTTAAAGAATTAATAATAAACCCAACTAATATCAGGTCACCGGTGGTCCCACGATGGCCCCGTTCCATTGATGGACACTTAGAGACTGACCTATATGGTGGGTGGACATAATAAAATAGCCATTAAGTGTAGTTACACACAGTGTATATACAGTGTGGGCAAAAAGTCTGAGACCACTAAAGAAAATGCTTCTATTTTGCATGTTTTATAAATTTAATACAAAATCTTTAATTACATAAATGATATGATCAGGGGCACACGGTGGCTTAGTGGTTTGCACGTTTGCCTCACACCTCCAGGCTTGGGGGTTTGATTCCCACTGTGGCCCTGTGTGTGTGTTTGTGAGTTTGCATGTTCTCCCTGTGCTGCAGGGGTTTCCTCCGGGTACTCCCTCAGTCCAAAAACATGCATGGTAGTCTGATTGGCATGTCCAAAGTGTCCGTAGTGTATGATTGGGTGTGTGAAAGTGTATGTGAGTGTGCCCTGTGATGGATTGACACCCTGTCCAGGGTGTATCCCCCTTGTACCCGATGCCCCTTGGGATAGGCTCCAGGCTTCCCCGTGACCCTGAAAAGGATTAAGCGATATAGAAGAAGGATGGATGGATGGATGTTACATGAATTGGAAGATTTTATTTGGTATTTGGTATGTCTCCTTTTTGCTTTAATTACAGTGTGCACTCGAGCCGGTATGGACTCCACAGGTTTGTGTAAAATCTGACGATTCATGTTAGATCAAAACCACGGGAGCGTCGTCTGAGCACGTTTTTCAGTGGAACAGATAAATCTCAGGGAATATATGACCTTTTGTACAAAGTTACAAATTTGCTTAAATTTTAACAGTGACCAACAAATAATGCAGAATCTTGACATTTCTTGAACACTTCCTTTTCTTTGTTTTAATTATTTCTTTAAAACTCTGTTTATTTCCAGTTATAAATGAAAAGAAAAACAACAGAATTTCAATGTGGTCTAAGACTTATGAACCCCGCCGTATGTAAAGCCCAGGTTTGGGCCAGAGTCTTGCTGGTAAAATTATCAGGCTTACCTTTTATATTTCATGTACTTATCAGGAGCACTTTTATCGAGGTGCCGTCTCCTGTTCTACCGGAGCTCCTGGCACACAGATTCAATGGGCAGGCCCATAATAATAGGTATTTCCCTGATGATTCTGTCCATGTTGTGGCTACAATCATTGTCTCTGTGTTTGTAATGCTCCTGGGGATCTTTAATGAACATTTCTCAGTCACAATGCAGTATCAGTAGCAGGAGAATAATGTAAAAGACTATTCTGCCACACAGCTTTTTGAACTTAACTGTAGGTAACTGAGAAATCATGTTCCATCAGAAGTTCCCCTCTGTTCATCCATGTGCTGTCATGCCATACAAAGCAGGAGAATTAAATCATTTGACTGCATATTCTTATAAATGAAAAATTCTGTGGTGAATATTGACCCTGCATGGTTTTACTTTTTACGTTCCATCATTAGCAATAAGGTCTTGTCTACGGATTGCAGACCAATCAGGATGAAGGAATTTTTGATTATATTAGCCAGCTAGCTAGCATGCCCTAGCTAGGAATGCTAGCAGACATGTTTGAGTTAAATTTATAATTGTTTGCAGCTTTGTATAACCACTATGCTAATCAGCAAGCTGACACGAGATAATCAGACAGGATCTCAGGGAGAATTTGATCATATTTATAATATTTAAGAGCTGATGCGAGATAGCTAGCTAACATGAGATTACCTGACAGGATATTTTAGAAGACATATTCAATATATACTGTATACTGCTTATGCAAGCAAGCTGACATGACCTATCTTGACAGGATTTCTGGGGGAATTTTAGAGTCATCATTTGTAAATGACAATCGTGGCTAACAATAGTAAGCTTACAAAGTCAGTTTATAAATGTTTGCATATATTATTTTGTGTAAATAAATCTGTCGTGACGTAGCTGACAAGATTTTTTAAATTAATATTCAGAATATATACTGCTTACGCTAGGTAGTTTAGTAATGTCAGCAAACTTGACAGGATATCCTAGAGAACTGCTAAGTCACCATTGGTTCACAAAATTCACCACGTACAATAGTTTATGAATATAGATTATGAATATGGCTTAAACATTCGCACAGAAATCCTGTCAGTCTAGCTACAGTAAGGGACTTTTTGAACTTTTGAGAACTAAAGGTGTGTTTGAGTTCATAAGTATGGGCTGCAATCTGCTGAGATCATTGTCCCTCATTGTTCATAATACTTTCATAGTTTGTGTTATGTTCATTATTTCCTGTTCATTGTGCATCCTCATGGAAGACATATGCATGTGCCTATCTGTAACACTAGTTCTAATGTCAGTGTTGTCCCTCCACAGGTTGTCATTTCTTCCAAACGGAAGCTGCAGTGACAACGGCAAGCAAATGCTTACTAGTGAACAGGAATCTCTGGATTCTGCTGGTGTTTTCTAACAAAGACAATACAAAGCTATAGATGGCAGCAACCTGTTACTACAAACCAGTATCAGCTCACAGGCGGAAGACACGGTTTCTTCAGATAATTCAGAGACGCTCCAGTGCTATAATACTCTGGGATTTTTACCTTTTCTTGACAAACCGGCGTTGATTCACTACAATGAACCTTGCAAACGAGCATCTCACAGACTTTGCTCAGGTCATGGTAAAGGTTAAACCAAGCACAACAGCACATGAGAGATGAATAGCCATGAGATTTGAGTGAAACTAATTAGACAAATGGAAAAAAAAAAGACAACAGTGGATGCTACATAGAAAAATCCATAGCTGACCTCTTCCTTGACCAAATGTCATTTCAAATCAGCCATGAGGAGCACCGACCTCACCGTTTCTCATTTATGGAGCGGACACTGCCAGACTGAAATTGTTGGGAAGTGAATTTCTCATGGTCCAGTATCAGCATGAGCCAAGTGGATTTCTCTGAGGTTACTTAAAAGAAAAATGTACACAATTTTCCTCATACCCCAAATATAGACCCTTTAGTGTCGATAAATTAATAATCCATTTTGTGCGATGCTAAACATCACATCACTGAGTTTCCTTCAGCTACATCAGGCTGCTTCCAAACACAAAAATCGCTGTTCATGTACTGTGCACACTGTAACCATGACAACGCTCTTCCAGCCTAGCTAGAATCAGCGGTTGAGAAAACACACCTCGTGTGAAAGCAGCTTTAGTCTTCTGGCTCCAGTGAGAAATTAAATTTTGGACACCAAACATGTCTTAACCCTACACTGGGTAAGAGGAACAGTGCGTACATTTATATTGTGGCTGAACTGTTCTTTTAAAGCAAATTTATTTTTTCCAGCAACATGCTGAATATCAGCCTGTGGTAGATCCACTTTTCTCCTGAGATAGATTGCTCTATTTATTTTTGTGTACAGTTTTGGCTTCAGAAATAAGGAGCAATGATATTTGTCACCATGTGACATTTCTTATTGTACCTTCTTGTATTCTCTGATACGGTTTTATGTGTTGAAATATTGTTTAAAATGTACCTGTGGGAGAAGTGTATAAGTTTTATTGTTAAAAAAACAAAACAACCCCACCACCCAACTTGTTCTCAGTATTGTATCCATTAAAAAAAATTAAACTGCAGCAAACATTCTTTACACAAAATAAAAGAAAATGCTAATACTTCGTTTATCTTCCCATTATGTAATCTAGAAGAATATTCAGCAGAGATGGCTTAATGAAAATTGGTTAATTACTTAAAATGTTGCATGATGCCCTGAAAGCACAAAAGTGCCAAAATCATTATACCATTGTGTTTAAGTGAATCAATTACACATGAAGAAAAAGGTTGAATAAGAAAAATCCTAACTACATTACGAGATGAAGCGACGGCACCCACTCACGAAAGAAAGAGCATTTGTATTCTGACAGTACTCTCACTCGTCTTTAACCAGTCAAGTGTGGTGTAAATGTTAACAGATTTGAACAATGCAGAGTATCTCACAGGTAATGTATAAAATGTCTTTTTAAAGTTATTATTTTCAAAAGTATTCACAAGAACTCCAATTAAAAACATATTTAATTATTAATATGGTAAGCAGATGTTTAAGGAAGGAGTCTCCAGTCTAAGCTCTTTATAACAGGATTTCAGGATGCTTCAAGGCTTCTTGACATCCCTGTCATAGCTGCTGTTAGACAATTAACCAACACTGATTCTGGTTGGAAAAGTAAGGAGAAGGAATGAACAGAGAGAGAGGGTGGAAGGAAAATTCTATTTTGTGGTACACACATCAATTGGAAATCACTCATTGCTGCCAGGGATGGCTGAAAACATGGTTAAACCATGAAGATGGCTTTGGACCACACAGTTTTCTATGATAGCTTTAGGACTACGATTGCCAAAAACATATGTTTCGCACTAAAGTCTCCATCAGTGAACAGCAGAGAAGTTCAACAAAATAGACTTCATGTGAAAACTAATCTATTTCCTGGATACAAAACAGCACTTTTGGACCATGTAGTACAGAGTTACAGAAGGGAATTATTTATAATTGCACTAGTCGGGGTTTCCCCAGATGAGGATGGGTTAACGTTTTGAGTCTGGATCCTCTCAAGGTTTCTTCCTCATATCATCCGTTTTCCCCCTTGGAACAAAATTTACAAACAAAAAAGTTTGGACAGTATGGAAAATGCTAATTAAAAAAAAAAAAGTACTTAAAAAAAAATTTACTTTGACTTTCATTTAAAAAACAAAACAAAACAAAAAACCTTATAAAGACAAGGTATTTGATGTTTTACCTAATCAACTGCGTAGTTTTTTATTGACTGTAAACGTTAATTTTGAACTTGATACATGACAGACGTTCCAAAAAAAGTTGGGACGGGAAATTTAGGACTAATAAGCGATGCTGAAATAAGAAGGTGATGTGAAACAGGTGAGGCAATCATCTAATCATAGTATATAAGGAGCCTCCAAAAAAGGCCTA
>JAOUWY010000035.1:20385370-20396268 GCA_025728095.1 Prietella phreatophila
CATACACACACACATTAATTCAGGTTGCACTCCCCTTACACAGATGTAGTGTTATCTGATGCTGCACTGTCGCTTGTGGCAAAAGAAACTGCACTAGGAAGGTTGTGGAATGACCGTGTATGCATTTCTTTATCATCAGACCCGAAGAAAGAGCCTCGTCTCAAAGAATCTATGACTGTTGTGTTGCAACATGCCAGGATCACATTCACACCAACTTCTTTGTACTCTTTTATCAGGCCTTTCAAGGTGTTAATACCTGTGGTGTCAATGAAAGGGACCGAAGAACAGTCAAGGATTATGGTGTGGAAATCCACTTCACTTGCAAGTAGGCTTAAACTAACATCACCATTTCCTTTATCAGTCTGCTTTCCAGTTCTGATTTTAGCTCTTTTCTCAATTTTTCTTCTCCTGCTTTTTTCAAGGACTGGTTCGAGTCCAACTGCTTTGAATAAAGACTTTAAGAAAAAGTCCTTGTTTGCATAGTAAAGTGGAGCCTGAAAGCGAAAAATCTTTACTCTTGGAATGATCACAAGGTTGTCATAGTCGTCCATGTCCTCATAGTGATTAGTATTGTTGATTTGGCCCAGTAGTGAAGCCTTGGGATGTTGGGTTTGCGCCACAACACATATCATGGAGAAGACTACTCCAATCACCAGCCCAATCTCTACGCTAATCAAAGCACTTGAACACATGGTCACCATCCAGACAACGGCATCAATCTTGCTGAGGCGCCAAAGCCTGGGAAAGTCTCTGAATTTCCGCAGGGCGCCTCTCAGACTGACAATAATGATGCAGGCAAGGACACACTTCTGCAGGGAGTAGAAGAACGGTGCTAAAAACAAAAGGACCAAGAGCACGACTAAAGCGCTTACCACGCTAGAAACTTGTGTTCGGCAACCTGTCGAGTCTTTCACCATTGTCTTGGCAAGTGCAGCACTTGTGGTGAAACAGTGGAAAAATGATGGTATGATGTTACAAAAACCAATTGCCAACATCTCCTGGTTTGGTCTGACCGTGTAGCCATTCTTTTTTGCAAACATCTCTGACAAGGAGATCGTGAAGGCAAAACTGATCACAGCCAAAGGGATGGCATCAATTGCTACCCTTGGCAATAATTTGAAATTCGGAACCTTTGGGGGAATGAAACCAGTCGGAATGGCACCTGAGATGCTTGAGTTGTACTGACCGTTCAGATCAGCAAGGTGGGAAACCACTGTTGCTAAGGCCACTACTACTAGTTCTGTAGGCAGAGGTATCTTCAGACGGTCCTTATACCGATCCTGGAGCTCTTTGCCCACTACTAGGACAGTGATACAAATTGCACTTGTAATGACATCGCAAACGTTGGTCTTAAGTATGTTCTTGAAAATGTTGATCCAAGTCACAACAACGGTTCCATAACCCTGGTGGCGAGGGATTTTCAGGCCCACCAGATACTTCACCTGGACTGTCAGGATGGTGCATGAGGCACCTGTAGCGAAGCCATCCAGCATTGGAGCAGAGAGGTAAACTGAAACAAACCCAAGCCTGAAAACAGCCATCAGGACCTGAAAGGAAAATATATTCAGTGGTGTGAAAAAGTATTTGCCTGATTTCTTCTGTTTTTATGCACATCAAATACTAAATTCTTTTGGAAACTAAAACTAAATCTAAGATCAATCAAAGGCAACCTGAGTAAACACAAAATACAGCTTTTAAATGATAGTTATTTACTGAAGCAAAAATTTATCCAATACCAACTGAGCCTGTGTGAAAATGTATTTGCCCCTGTACTTACTAATTCCACAAATCTACAAAACTGCATTCATAATGGGGTTCAGCTGAACTAGACACAACCAGGATTGATTGCTGCAAACCCTGTTAAATCAAATCAACACTTGAATAGAACTTTTTCAACAGCACAAAGTCGGTTAAAATATCTTACCCAGCAACACACTAGGCCAAAATTAAAAGAAATTCCAGAAATGGTGAGGAAGAAAGTGATTGAAATACATCATTCTGGGAAGGGTTACAAAGCTATTTCAAAGGCTCGGGACTCCAAAGAAGCACAGTGAGAGCCGTTATCTCCAAATGGAAAAACTTGCCACAATAGTGAACCTTCCCTGAAGTAGCCGACCTTCCAAAATTCCTCCAAGAGCACAGGAACGACTCATCCAGGAAATCACAAAAGAGCCAAGGACAACATCAAAGGACCTACAGGTCTCTCTTGTATCAATAAAGGTTACTGTTCATGACTCCACTATTAGAAAGAGTCTGGGCAAAAATGTCATGCATGGAAGAGTAGAAACTGTATTGTGCTTTTACCCAGGTTACCTTTGATTTATGTTGGATTTTGTTTGAAGATCTAAAATGATTTAGAATGAGATATACACATAAACAGAATAAATCAGAATATTTTTCACAGCACTGAATAACACATCACAGTTTTCCAGTAATAATGCATGTTACACATTTATATGTATTTGTGTCATTTGGAGAAAGGGAATACCTGGTAAACTCCAGCAAGGAATGTTAAAACTGTTGCAATGCTGATAGCATAGCACTCCTTTCCACACTCCATGCTGAAAGCCCCCATGGTGAGGTTGACCGCAGTATCGTGGTGGTCTTCAGTGCCGTTCCATCCAGCACCTAAGGGGCTTTGCTTACTGTCATCACTCAAATCAAATCCTGCTAAATAGACTTCTCTGTCCACAACCTGTCCTACCATTAAACTCATGAGGCTGAAGATACCCACAGATACATGCCTGGATGTGCCCAAGAAGAAGTAGATGATATTGGCAAAAAAGGATGTGTACAAACCGTAAATTGGCTCTAAGCCTGCAAGGAGACAGTAAGCAATGGCTTGAGGCACTAAAATAATCCCCACTATGAGCCCGGACATTACGTCACCCCACACATATTCCTTTATCTTGTATTTTGGCAGCCAGCGCATGACGGGGAAGAAGTCTATCAATGTGCTTTTCACTTTGGGCAGTGAGCAAGACAGTTGATGGTGCAGTTTGGTCCTAATGACCTCTAATGGTCCCTTCTTCTGCTGAACCTTGCGTTCCAGATGGCATGTGTATTGAGGTTTTGCATCCTCCATGTCTTCTAATGCTGTCCTCCTGTGCCAACGATGTTCTTTGTCCTATCTCCTGAAGAAGACACAAAAAAACAGTAATGCCGTTTATTTAATTGAATCTGAGGCTGCAGGGTGATAAAACTGGTACAGTTTCCAAATGATGGCTTTCACTGTCAGTGGTCTCCAGCTCTTTGAAAGGCCAGTTTAGTTTTTTTCTGTTTTCAATCTTTTCAAAACTGATTTCATTTAACATGTTAGCTGTAATTTCATCAGAATTAGGGCCACTAGGAAAATTGAGATTCTGGTAAGATAAAGTCATAATCCCACAATTGAAAATATTGACAAGGGACAGCCAGTGCAAAAGAAAATCCAAAATCTCAAAATGCTGGCCTTGTACATTCTCATGTAGGTATTTGCCAAGGAAGTGTGCAATGTCTACAGTTTTGGGTTTTCCATACCTGGGGGGTTGGAGAAAGGAAAGGGTAAGAATGAGCAAAAGCATGTTAATGCATAACTACTAAAGGGTCACCACTGATGACTGACATGGTTTTGATTATGCGGTTAAATGTGATGGTTTTATGGTAGTAAACCAAGCCGCACCAAAAAAAAAAAAAAGCTATATTACACAAAGTGAAGACTCAAACACAGAAGGTAAGATGATGATGATTTAAATGTAAACAAATGAAGGAAAAAAAAAAAGAAGGCATTATACATTATATGACAAAAAACAAACAACACTATGACTGTGATTAAAAAAAAAAAAAAAAGATACTCCTAACAGAAAACACCTAAGTTTGTCCAGCATAAGCCTAACACGGGGGTTATTTATACAGGGCATGACTTTATATCCACAGCACAGTAGGAACTTATAGAGGGCAATATTAATTCAGTCCAGTCATCAGCCACTGACCAGAGACAACCATTACTGCACAAGTGTGGCCTGAATTAAATTAGCCCATTAAATGATGTTGTTATTGTTCTTTTTTAGGTTTGTAGGCTCATCCTGGTGAACAGACCCAAATTCTTTGTAGAAGTATAATTACTTATCCAAATAAATACTCTGGTAAAAGTTGAAGTACAACTTTAAAATCTTCACGTAAGATAAAGTAGAAAAGTATGAACTTTTAAATTGACTTAAAGTATGAATGCATGAAAGGTTCACAAAAAAGTGCCTTGATTTCAAATCACTTACTGCTGGTAAATTAGTACCTCTTTCACCAAGGACCATGGGAAAACATTTAGTTAATCAAGCTAACAACTACTAAATTCCTAATCTTTTAAGCAATAGCTAGCTAGATAATCTGATGCTACAAATGAACTGAATGCTAATCATTGGTGTTACAGTACAAGCTGCAGTGATAAAGTGCGCAGTAGCAGATTACAGTGATGGGTATTTATGCCTCATTCTCACTGTTAAATTTTAGGGTTGGTTTGGAATTTCGATAGACTCTTTGAACAGTCTGGTGCTGAAAAGTTGCCTTATGAGTTTACAAATATACTCATCAAACCAAGAAACGTCCTCTAACATTCAACTGCTTTTATTTTCAGCAAATTTCTTAACATTTGTAAATAGTTGTATTAATGGGAACACATTCAACAACTGAACAAGTTTCACAGACGTGTGACAAAAAGAAATGGAATAATGAGTCCCTAAACAAGGGGGGTGGGGGTGGGGGTTTGTGTCAATATTTAAAGTAACAGTCAGTATCCGGTGACCTCCAGCTGCTTTAAGTACTACAGAGCTCCTCCTCATGGACTGTACTAGATTGATCAGTTCTTGCTGTGAGATGTTGCTCCACTCTTCCACCACGGCATCTGCAAGTTCTTGATCATGTCTGGGGACACACGGTTACATGCAATTTTCCACTGCGAGGACGATCAGCTGTCCTTCCTGTCTCCCTGTAGCACCGTCCTATTCATCTTACATTGCAGTTTATTGCTCTGGACACATCTGCAGTCCTCATGCCTCCCTGCAGCAGGTCTATGGCATGTTCACGCAGATAAGCAGGAACTCTAGGTATCTTTCTTCTGGTATTTTTCAGAGTCAGTAGATAGGTCTCTTTATTGTCCTAACTTATTGTAGGTGACCTTAATCAGCTAGCGCCTGTAAATTGTTAGTGTCTTAAGGAGATGAAGATCAAAAGTGTTAGATGAAAGAAAAACTCACTCAGAAAAAGTCAAGTACAGAGACTCTGTGTTCTGTTGTGTCCCTATTTGTCCCTAGAGTCAGTATTAAGTTTTAAGGATCTCTTTTCTACATTCTTAAAGCATTTAAAATTGTATATAAAATCAAGCTGTCCAGTGAAGGTCTGGTGGAGACTTTTTTTTTTTACATGCTCACCTGGATCATTCTCTATTCTGTTAACAGTTTTATCTTTCACTTTAACAAGCTTACCTGGAGGAAATGAGTGAATGAATGGAATAGTTAGGTGACACCAAAAGTAGGCTAAGACATGTTTACTGGCTGTTTCTTTGGTTTTACACTGGAGCTATGAGATTAACACATAATGGAAGGTTGCCTGACCCAAAATATTTTCCGTACCGCATGCCCAATTGTGTACATTTGCGGGTTTGTTTGACTGAACTGATCATTTAAGTAAACCGTACCCCAGAGAACTAGTTCCTACAGAAGAAGTCAGCAGTTCTGTTTGAGTATGTAAATTACCAAAGGCTTGAACCCTGGTACACACATTTAAGCACAGGAAGAATAAACAAGTGATTAAAGCAAACAGATAGGTACTGATGTGCTTTTCCTTCCTGTAAAGAATGATACACATACAGTACACATTTAGATGTGGGATAACAAATGAAGGTAAGAAGGGTTTAAAAAAAATACTTAAATTATTTAATATTTGTGGAAGGAATCTCCAGTGTCAGTGTCTCAGTAAAAGTCAGAAGTTTTCTGACACAGAAACGTTTTTAGGACAGAAGTCCTATAATATATGCTGCATTTCTTTTTAACTGAGAGAGAGAGAGAGGCTGGTGAAGGAACATCATTTATAGCTGCTGTAATGTAGTTAATAACAGTAACACATCATACTTTTTAATGTGTTTATCGTTAGATATAATGTTGCAGAATGTCTGTGAAACAAGTTGATTCTTGTCATCATGAACATTATAGCAGCTATAAACAGTCATTCCCTGACCAGCCTCTCTTTATATATCTCTCAAAGTTAATAAGACATGTTTTTAAAATTCATTCATCATTAGGCTTTGATTCTGTGGAGTGTCCACCATGCAAGTCTCTGTGAATGTGTTATTACTAAAGGCATGACAACAGACTAGAACAAGTGCATAAATATAAATCTGTTGTTTGCAGTTGCACTACTCTCACAGCTGTTATAGAAGATTAGAAACACCTTCTTTATGGACCCAATCCGAAAGCAGAATTCAACCACACTGCAGTAATGTTAACTAATGCAGTGAATAATGGAAGTTAAATAAAATGTACAGCGTTGCTGAATATTGAAAGCATTAGAAAGTGTTTTTTTTTTTTTTTTTCTGAAATGATAATCTGAAGTTGAAATTCAAACATTAGAAATGTACAAGAAATAAAAAGACTCTTACCCCAGTAATACTGGTTCAAGACTAAAATCCAACCTCTTTCCTACCTTTCGTTTCTAATGGAGATATGACTTGCTACCTTGTGGCACAGAGACCGTGTGGTTCAAGCATGTTGGCACAGCATAAAAGACAGTCACTCAATAGGTACTGTCTGGTTTTATCGGCTGAAAACACATGGGGTGGAGCTGCAAGTGTTCTCAAGTCCTCCATTGAGCAATATCAGCAGGATGAGGGCAAAGTGTGCAGAAAGTTCATTTTCTCCTAACTCGGCTCACGTATGTGGTGTCTGGGTATGGACGTTAGATCACCTAAAAGAGTTACCTTAGCTTCTCACTCTAATCACCTGTTGTGTAAACCAGCTATTTATGATTCATTATATTAGTTATACCTACTTATTGCCTGCCTCTTACAAGACAGTAGTCATGTCTGTGCTCTGAATCATTACATGTAGTGTGAGGTTTCTAAAAACCTGTTATCTCAGTGTTTAATGGGCATTGGATATAAAAAATGTATTATGTTACAGAAAATGTTAGATAAAATGAAAATCATACTAAAATGAATATTAGACCAAGCAGTATGTTGCTTTAGACTTTAGTCTTGTGACAGAAATTCGGGTACAAAAACTAGCAAACCTATCAAACATTCTTATATTTAAAAAAAATTGTAAATAAATAAATAATCCATAATTAAAATTAATAAGACTGGTACCCTGTCCAGGGTGTACCTCGCCGTGTGCCCGGTGCTTCCTGGGATAGGCTTCAGGTTCCCCGTGACCCTGAAAAGGAGTAAGTTAGAAGATGGATGGATGGATGGATGGAAAAATGAATAAGTAAAAACAATGGATTCTTTAACCTGAACAAATGCTTTGGAAATTTTTTCTTTGGTAAACTGTCGTAACATGAAAAAAACATTTATTTTTTTAAAATTATTGATTTCAAGAATGATTGAATGTTTGTATTTGCTATAATGCAAGTCATTATAGGAACTAACCTATTTCTTAGATTTTCAACAACATAAAATATAACTATAAATGGATAAAAAGAATTGTCATTGTTTAATAACTTCAAAAAAGACATAAAAGTGGAAGGATTTTTGTGGTATAAGATGAATAAAAATATCACTATATTCCTGTAAACCTGAAAAATAACAAACCATTGTGGTCAAGAGTGGCAAGCAGCAAGATACACCTCGTGATAAATTCGTAGAAAATGAGTTCTTGAAGGAATTCTTTGTGTAGTTAAACTTCCTTAACTTTCTAAAAAGGTTCTCGTTTGGAATCCTTTCTACACCCAGTTGTAGGACAACCAAATAACCATTAACAGTTCTAACCACTGACTGTGTAGCTCAGCTACCCCAAAACACAAAATACAATTTTACTGGTGCTACCACTGGAACCGCACTATCTGGTCACATGAAAATCTTTTATGAATTGTTACAGTAAAGTTTTTTTTTATTATTTCAAACTATATCTAAAAAGGGGGTACTTGTGCTAACCTTGGCCCTAACACTAACATTCAAATTTCAGTTCATTAAATTTAAATCTGAATTGATAATGGATTGAATTTATCATTTGCAAGAATGAGATCAAGTTGATGTCATTGAGGGTTTTGATTTTTTTTCCTCGCATGCATGCATGTATACATCAGCACAACTACATTAGAGATTTATTTATGTTTTATGTCTCCATCTGAGAACCTTCATGGATTTGTATTTCAAGCGAGAAGAGTACATTTAGAATGGGAGCTTCTTCGTGTGAGCGAGTGGGTTTATATGAACTGCATGAAATATATAGCTTCGTTTAGCTGAATAGCTTTAATACTCAGTTGTCTTATAAGCCAAATGATCATTGAATTCATTCATGACTGATGTGTCAAGAAATGATTGTGTTTGTTCCAAATGTTTCTTTGGTTCTTAGTAGAACATGCTTTTAAGCTGGTTTTGTTTCTGAAGAAGGCCTCCAGTGTCAATCAGTGGATTCGACACTGAAAAATATTCCTGCATAATAATCAGTTTAAAGCTTCTATTCAGTTTAAAGCTATATAGAAAGTGTTTTGATGTATAACAGAATGATGTAGTAAAACAACATGAGTTATATTTTGGATAACATTATAACCAGTATAATACATTACTAACATAAAAAGGCATGTCAACAAGGTTTGAAAGGATAAGTGAGATTCAAATTTTCATTCAAACATCACATCCCTGATCTGAATGCACACGTGCGAGGAAAGCATTTAAATACATTAACTCTCATCATTCACAGTGCTTGCTTTAAGCTGAGACAGGAAGAGCAACTCACCAACATCACAGCTAAGGGGAAGTGCAGTGAAGAGAGTAAATATGCCATGCATTTCTCCTAGCCATGACTTCCTGGCATGGAGCACCTCACTCTGTATGCCTCGAATGGAACAAAGGATGCTGGGAAAAAAATGTCGCGCCTTTCAGAGGTCTCAGTCTCAACAGCCAATCCAGATAGAGGGGGGGGGTCCCTCAGTCTTATCACCATGGAAACAGTGCCCCCTCTGTCTGTAGATGATAGAAGGGTTTCATGAGACACTTACATAAATGTAAATAAAATGTACATGCAAAGAGCATTGCGAATAAAAAGTCTTATGCTGTCAGATTATATCCATGTGCTGTCCTTATCTTACATTGTTACTCAGTGATTTCATCAAATTGGTGTCTTTTCTTATTCTTGTTTTCTAACATCAAGGATATTTCCCTTATTTTTATTAACCATTATTATCAGAATTTAATTCATAGATAATATATTGTACTTGTGAGCTAAATAATAATAATTATAATAAAAATGTGCCCTGCGATGGACTGGCACCCTGTCCAGGGTGTACCCTGCCTTGTGCCCGATGCTCCCTGGGATAGGCTCCAGGTTCCTTGTGACCCTGAAGAAGGAATAAGCTGTAGAAGATGGATGGATGGATGATAATAATAATAATAATAATAATAATAATATCCACCATATGGCCAGAAGTATGTGGACACCTATGACTTTTTAAACACCCTATTCTCAAGGTATGGCATTTCTACTATTCTGATTTGCTCATTCAGCCACAAGAGCATTATTGAGATCAGGTAACGATGTCAGGCAAGGGGGCCTGGTGTGCAGTCAGCGTTCCAGTTCAAGGTGGGGTTGAAATCAGGGCTCTGTGCCGGCAACTCAAGTTCTTTCACTCCAAATTTAGCAAACCATGTCTTCATGGACTTCACTTTGTGCACCGGGGCATTGTCATGCTGGAATATGTTTGAGCTAGGTCCCCTACAATGAAAAATAAAAGTGGAATATTTGGACAGTCGGACTTAAGAAAACGTATTATGTATAGCTTACATAAAAAATATAAAGTTTCTCATCAAAACATGATTTCATTGCTTGTACTAAACTCAATTTAACCCAATTTTTAATTACTAGATTGAATTTTATGTAGAGTAAGCAAAGACATTATACAAAGACATTCTAGATAATCATGTGCCGCCAACATTGTGGCAAAAGATTGGAGAGGGTCCAAATATGGGTATGATGGTCAGGTGTCCGCATACTTTTGGCCACACAGTGCGTAATAAATCTAGTCTGAATAATAATACAAATAAACATCTAAAATGGTAATGGTTAAATAATAATCTTTATATTGAATTGTTTTAAATGTTACCCTGTCCAGGGTGTACCCCGCCTTGTGCCCGATGCTCCCTGGGATAGGCTCCAGGTTCCCCGCGACCCTGAAAAGGAGTAAGCGGTTGAAAATGGATGGATGGATGGATGGATGGATGGATGTTTTAAGTGTTCTAAGTGATGTAATTTCTATGATTGTTTTTATAGATAAGTAAAAATATCCGTAACCTTTGGACATATATTCGTTTACATGTCAAATATATAATATATACACAACTATGCTTCCAATTCACATATTACGGCCAGAAATACCACTTGTTTAATTGTATAATTTTAATATAATAGTCAGCAATTGTAGGAAAGTGATGTTTACTGGTGCATTCTGTTTTGAGGGTACAGAGTTGAGTGTAATGAGCTGTGGTTAGCTAAAAAAAGGATACAGAGAAAAAGTTGTAGTTTAATTTAGAGAGCCAGGTTTGTGTACATAATAAGTCACTCATTATTGCGTGTGACAGTTTTGTCTCTCCAGAACAAAATGTCAAAACTCTATCCGCACTGCTATAGTTGCACGCAAACGTTTGGGCACTGCTTGCCAAATCACATTTGTTGATTTTTGAAGTGCAAAGATAAACATAGAACCTCTACAGCAAA
>JAOUWY010000035.1:20407909-20422248 GCA_025728095.1 Prietella phreatophila
GGAGGAAACCCCCGCAGCACGGGGAGAACATGCAAACTCCACACACACATGGCCCTGGTGGGACTCGAACCCCGGACGCGTGAGGCAAACGTGCTAACCACTAAGCCACCGTGCGCCCTAAGTAAATAGATAACAAATGAAATGCTAAGAAGCAACAAAATAATTTAGTTAGTTAATTACATTTTTATAGCGGGTGGGTCTCCTCAACCTCCACTAGTGTGTAGCATCAATCAACCTGGATGATGCGAGGGCAGGCATAGTGCGCAAGAACGCCCAGCACACACCAGATATTAGTAAAGAGGAGGGCGTGATGTAGCCAGTTCAGAGATGGGGATTATTAGGGGGCCGTGATAGGTAAGGGCCAGTGGAGGAATTTCTCCAGGACAACTATACCCCCACTCTTTTACCATAAGTGTCCTGAGATTTTTTATGACCACAGCGAGTCAGGACCTCGGTCTCCCCCCAAAAGAGAGTGCTATTTTTCCAGGACAGTGCACACACCACTATACTGGGGTACTAGACCACACACAAATCCCAAGGTGAGTACACTAATAGCACTTCCAACAGCAACCTTAGTTTTCCTTTGGAAAGTCTCCCATCCAGGTACTGGACAGACACAACAGTGCTTAGCTTCAATGGGACACCAGGTGAGAACTGCAGGGAGATATGGCTCTGGCCTGTACAGTAAGTGGTTGTAATGCAGGTAATCACAAGGTGACTGTCATTAGAACGTGTACATACGAAAGGGAACCATTATCAAGCTTATTATAATTATTATTGAATTCTTACAGTTGTTTGACTTGTCACAACAATGACTCAAAAACATGTAGGCCTATATATAATATCAACATGAGTCTTATGTCAATTTTACTCAGAATATGTTCTAATGGTGGAAAGTTCAGGAATGAAAAGCACACATCTGCTCTGGCAGAACTGTCAGGTCATTGGGAAGTAGGAGCAGTGGCTTTTATCTTTTAGATGGATCCAGCTATCACAGAACTTCAGACATGCCGTGCTGCCAGTTCTGTAGATCCAGTCAGAGGCGTCTCTGCAAACTGCATTCTGCTGCCCCCTCCCGGACACACACTGCACTGCACTGCCTCCAACTGTAGTCTGTGTACAGTTATTACCCTGTTAGAAATCTTTAGAAATGTTTCAGGTCTTTTTCAGTACATAGGTTATGTCCATCCACACAGCAGCTCACCAGTACTTAACACATCACTGACACTACAAATTTGCTAACCCTGTGCTGGATGTGAGCTAACTGACCAGTTGCATGACCCACTTCTGACAGACCTACACATCGTTAAATTAATAAATGAATGAATAAATAAAATAAGATCTTATTTACATATTGGTAAAAATACATGTCAGCTGTAATAAATACCAGTGTATATAGTTGCTTTAATGTTTTGTTAACAATTTAGCGACGCAAACTGACTCCACTGACAGATTCTAGCTCTCACTATCTAATCAGCAAACTGAAACAACTCTAACATTATGTGTTTTTTTTATTTATTATGTAACATTAATAGTAATCTAAAATGTTTTATTTATTTGGTTACCCAACTGGACTGGATGGCAATTCAGAACAATCCTGGATATGCATTCTTATACTGACCATACTCACACACATAGATTTATGGTGTATTTTACAATGTTTATATTATCCTTTCATTCTGTATTATTATTTTTTATTATTATGATTGATGTTATTGCTGTTGTTAAGCACTTTGTGAGTGAAAAATTTAAACAAAGATTCACTTGCCTTGCTTTGCTTTGATTTATCAACAGGCTTTGTGCACACTGCAGCTCACTATAGGGAGGTATGAAGCTATTAATGTTGTAATAATCCTCCTGACCTTTTCCTTAATATGTTTACCGACTCTTTATATAGATAGGCTATGTAATTCAGATCTGAATTTAGGGATTATTGGTTATGGACATTTTTTTAAAAATTTACACTCCAGGTATATAACTTGGGACAAATATTGTGCATGAGTCACAACTATAGCACTTATTGAAGCTTATCATTTTTTTGAAAAAATAATAATATAAAATTTAATAAAATACTGTCCGTTGTACATTGACAATGGAGTAAAATTGGACAGGTTTTTTTTTTTTTAAATTATTTTTCTCTTTACTGATCTCTTGGTGGCAGTGAGGATAGGGCCAGGGTGCTGAGATAATCAGCTAGTGGCCTGGCTGAATAGGACTTAGGCACGAGGAGTGTGTCTTTAATAAGAACGTAAAGAGCTTGCGGCTCAACAGCCTGGGAGAGGAGACGAGAGACATAGCAAACATTTGTAACTTGCGCCTTTTTCTTGTGAGGCTTTTTTTTTTTTTATACTGAAAAGTTCATCACAGTGAGAGTTTTCTGTAAACACAGAGAAGACAGACTAGAGAGGATAAAGATAGTCTTTTGAGGCAGTGGACCCCAGCTTTGCTGCTGATCACCTGATCAGTTTTGCATGAGCAGATCCTTATTAACATTCAACACTATTAGGGAAACACCTTGCTGACGGTTGGCCAGGACGCCCCTGCTGCTGCAGGTATCACTGTCAGTCCCTCTTTTTCTCCACAGCTTCATAATTATGCATTGCAAAATATAGCTTTTTATTAATTTTTAAGTTTTAAGTCAAGACCAGATTTGAACCTCGTTTGAACCTCTTGTGGTGCTTACAAAGCAAAGATGAGCATCAAAAACGAAGATGTGGAGAAGTTTCTAGATGGAAACCAAGAGTTCACGAAGAGATACTTTGCAAAAAAGCTCAAACCTGGAACTGTGGCGTCCATAATGAGAGTCCCAGAGTCCAAAGTGGATTTGGACTCTTTTGGGATGATGTGTCAGGTGGAGGAAGGAGCAATATTCTTCGATTTGATCACAGAGATGCAGGAGAACGTCAACATGGAGAAGGTGATCTTCAAAATCCTGAAGCGAGTCAGTGCTCTGATCCATGCTGACCGATGCAGCCTTTTCATGTACAGGCAGAGGAATGGCATCGCTGAATTGGCCACTCGACTATTTAACGTCAATGCTTCATCAAAGATGGAAGACTGTGTGGTTCCACCCGACTCTGAGATTGTCTTCCCTCTTGATATCGGAATAGTCGGGCATGTCGCCCAATCCAAGAAACACATCAATGTCAAGGATGTTAAAGAGGTAAGACGTATGTTTTCATTTTTGACATGTTTATTTGACATTTTTATTTTCGTTTACAATGGAACACCATGATGCATTGCTTTGTTTTTATTATATTTGAAATTGAAAAGACAGAAGCACCATTGGCCATCATGCTTGTAGGTACAGGAAGTAGATGAATAATTTAGACCTGCTAAATCCTCTTGACATAATCCAGTTATTTCAATATGTCATGACCCTTTCTGGCTTGGGGATTATTTCACCTATGGCATTGTATATTGTGTGTCAGCAAAAAAAAGTTATATATATATATATAAAAAAATTTTTTATTGCATGTAAAAAAAAAATAAAAACCTGGCCAGTGTAAAAATATTTCCTACACCACTGGCTATCAGTGTATGTGCATTGACATGCTATTCATAAAAGACCACATGTAAAGCATAATACGTGTAATACTACTACTACTACTACTACTACTACTACTACTACTACTACTAATAATAATAATAATAATAAATAATTATCCTTGAACTAATCACACAAGGTTTCTTTAAGACTTTCTTTAAGACTGTAAAAAAAAAAGTAACAAAAATGTAACTATTCATTCCAGAATAGCTACTTCAGTACGTTTGTTGATGAGCTGACAGAATACACCACCCGTAACATCTTGGCTACCCCCATCACAAACGGCAAAGATGTGGTGGCGGTCATCATGGCAGTCAATAAAAATAACGGACCCTATTTCACAGATGAGGATGAAGATGTGAGTGACTCACAGCACAGATAAGCCTAAACCTATATTTTTCTACCTATATAAATGTCTTAAGCGTTAATTTGGTCACTTGCTGCCTAAACCTGGATTGCTGAGTAATTAAATAATTAATCAATGTAGTTTAAGGTTCTACTTTGTGCTAGTGACCAGAAGGTTGTGGATTCAAATTGAAGCACTGCCCGAGAGCCACTGTTTAAGGCCTTTAACATGGCCCTTAACATCCAAAATTCTATCTGTATGCATTTCTTGAATTCGGCCTCAGTGTCAGTGTCAAGTCTTTGTTTTTCACTCACAGCTTTTTTTAAAGTATCTCAAAGTTGGCACGTTGAACTTGAAGATTTACCACCTGAGCTATCTTCACAACTGCGAGACACGTAAAGGCCAGGTAAGTGTGTCCTGTATGCTCTCAGACACTCTCAGCTAAGTCTGGGCATTTTAACAAGATTATTTTGATATTATGATCAATTATGTCAAAATGCACTTTACTGATATGTCATGGGCATCATAAAATCTTTTAAGGACATTTTATTCCATAGTATACTCAATAACGACTACAGACTCTGGAAGCAGGAAGCACATGTTTTGATCTTTAGCATTAGAAAATAAGTTTTTTATTTAAAAAAAAAAAACCAAACGTATTTTTGTAGATGTTAAAGTTAATTACTAAGAATTTTTTTTCTACAGATTCATTACTGTTTTGCACTACTAGTTTGCAAGCAAACCTATATATTTAAATGCGACAAACTTATGAATCATAGAAATACAAGTATTCAAGTATTGTGATGTGAGATTGTTGTGATGTTTTGTGTACAGCTGCTTTTGTGGTCCGCTAATAAAGTGTTCGAGGAGCTCACGGATATCGAGCGTCAGTTCCACAAAGCTTTGTACACAGTACGGGCATACCTCAACTGTGACCGCTATTCTGTCGGTCTGTTGGACATGACCAAGGAAAAGGTGCATCCAAATCAAAAGTGGAAGTCTAACTATATGAACTATATGAGAAGGGAGTTATAAAATAACTGAAGTCTGGGAAAAAGGCCACACCTAAAGCGTCACCTTCTTTCTAGTTAACTTTGTATAAATCTCTCTGTTGCAACCACTGGTGATGAAATTTGTCCTCTCCTCACCTACTATTAAAAAATTCATACTCAAAAGTCTTAAGTTGGAGGTCTGGCTATCTGCTGAGATCTCACAGTCCTTCCCAAATTTTACATTTACTTGAGGACGTGATCTGCACTCATGAACTCCTTCCTTCTCATTTGTCAGTGTCCTGTTGCCAAATATTAAGTTGATATAAATGAATATGTAATGGTTCAACACATGGCTTGGGTCTGACTCTTCTTTCTCACATGTGGTCTTGGACAGGAGTTCTTTGATGTCTGGCCTGTGTTGATGGGGGAGCAAGCACCATACTCTGGTCCCGTCACTCCAGATGGGAGGGTAGGTGATTTAATGACTCTGATGTTTCACTTCTGGTCTTATTAAAATGAACATGGAGGCTCATTTGTTTATGCTCATGCAGGAAATCATTTTCTACAAAGTCATTGACTACATTTTACACGGAAAAGAGGACATTAAAGTCATACCGTAAGTTCTACTTCTGGCTACATGCGTGTAGAAGTACGGATTCAGTGTAATAAACACAACGGTGCTTATTTTCCTATAGCGGCACATCCCAAAGTGTGTTATTCCTCTCATACCACAGTGATTTACAAATGCCAATATTTATTTATTGTTAAAACAACACATCATACTTTTATTTATCCATTTATACTATGCCTTTAATGTTGTGGAATGTCCATGAGACAAGTTCCTGTTATCACTTAATCACGTAATAGCAGCTATAAACAATTGTTCCCCCATCAGCCCCACTTTTTTTCTGTCTCTTGAAGCTAATAAGATAAAAAACTGCAATAAATAAATAAATAAATGCAAGCACCTTTGTCCTGAAGACTTTACTCCATAAATGCTAAATAAATCCTCACGGTAGTCTTCACTTTATCAGTAATTACACATGCTTTTTAATCAGTTTATGTTGAGTATCTCTGAATGAGTTTTTATTTACTATAGAAAAGAACAAGCACATAAACCATCATGTATTACTGTCAGAGGTGCTGTTCTAGAAAATTAATCAAAATCTTCTGAATTGAGAATTCAACAGCAATGTTCTCTTTTGTTTGTTTGTTTGTTTTTTTGTTCAATAAATGACCATTGTTACAGAAATCCACCTGCAGACCACTGGGCACTGGCTAGCGGCCTTCCCACCTACATAGCAGAAAGTGGCTTTGTATGTGTAACCCTTTTTTCATTTTTTGGCACTAAATATAAAAGTCATACAGTAAATTTATTAGGCGCTGAAAGCCACACTTGTACACTTTGTTTTATTTTCTTCACTGTTTTAGATCTGCAATATCATGAACGCACCTGCAGAGGACATGTTCAAATTTCAGGTAGACACCCAGTATAATAGTAAAATAGTGAAATCAGGAGGATCTTGAGTGGGACAGTTGTCTAGCTTAGTATAATTGGCTGCTCTCTGAGTGGGATGGATGGTCTTTGTATATCCTCTGTAAATCCGAGCAATACTAGCCAATCACAATTGTTTTTTTTTTTTATTCATGTATATATAGAATAGGGCACTTAGCACTCTCCTCCTATGATGATGAAGCCTGGGGACACTCTCCACATGGTGACATTTTGGCATTTTTAAAAAATGTGATATTTCCCCCCAGAATTACAGGCTTTCCTCAACTGAAATGTGTTTCTCTTTTGTATTAATCTCAATCCGAAGTAAAGTTCTAGCATTATAAAATCTGATTCCCTCCAAAGTGAAAACTGAGGAAAAGGCATTTAAATATTTACTTTCGTCTGCAGTACAGGAGCAGTACAGACATTTTGAAAGCTATTATCTGATTACACTCTAATCATAGCTGTGTAACACTTGATCAAAGCGTGACATTCACTGTGTGGGGAAATCACACATAGCTAATAAGGTTTCAGACATGTTTAGGCCGACTGACTGTTTTTATCATTATATTGTTAAACCCGCTCCTTACCCAGCATTACCATTGCAGGAAGACATATTAGAAAGTAAATACAAACATTTGCAAGTCATTTTGGTGAAATATGTTTACGGTGTCTTAAAGTCAAGGTGTTAGGCTCCCGAGCGGTACAACAGAAAAGCGTTCATCCTATTATCGGGAGACTGCAATTTTGAATCCCAAAGGTTCTACAGCGGTCTGTGGCCAGAGTCTGAGGATGGATAATTAGCCGTGGTCTTGAGATGTAAAGGATGATGTTACTCTCTGACCTGTCAGTCACTCCTGACACAAAACAATCATGGTTGTCTGTATGCGGAAAAATATAGACAAGGGATAGGGATATTCCGATGTTTGACAAGATGCGATGACTTCATGATTCTCAGAGGAAGTACAAGCTAGCTTTCACATTGCCGCTGGTAGTTTTTCATGTGATGGGGAGAAATTGCTATTGGGTTTTGGCAAATTTGACCAAATTGGGCCAAAATTGATCAAATTGGTAGTGTCAAGGTCATGACCTTGACATTATAAATGTGGTCAACTGGTAGAGCCAGAATTCAGCCACATCTGTTTTTTCAAGACCTTCCAAAACATATCTCAGAGGAAACCTGTATTAACTCTTACAGTCAGAGATTGGTTGTTGTCATGCAGTTAGTGAGACTCAGTTAGTGGGTGGGAATCAGAAAAGGCTTAATTGGAAGAAAAAATCTCAAGTCTCAAACACCAAGCATGCACTTGTACCTTTGTGTTGTAGAGCGAGGCACTTGATGAAAGTGGCTGGACCATTAAAAATGTGCTGTCTCTGCCAGTCGTCAACAAAAAGGAAGAAATTGTTGGAGTGGCAACTTTCTATAACAGGAAAGATGGCAAGCCATTTGATGAGCAGGATGAACAACTAATGGAGGTATATTCCATTTTTTTTAATCTTGGAAAACCAGCACATTATTATTAACTAACTGCTTGTTTGCTATGTAAACACGAGTCTTGGATTTAGTGAACGCTGTTGATTTTAAAGGCTTTGACCCAATTTCTGGGCTGGTCGGCGCTCAACACAGACACCTACGACAAGATGAATAAACTGGAGAACAGGAAAGACATCGCCCAGGACATGGTGCTGTACCACGTCAAGTGTCGAGATGATGAGATTCAGGATATCCTTGTAAGACTTTGGCGCACCATATTAAGTCACAAATAGTGACATAATCTAGGAAAATAGCCCGTGACATTACAGTGAATAATCTGTTTTTGTTTTTTTAACGATAGAAAACCAGGGAGTATTTTGGGAAAGAACCAAAGGACTGTGAAGAGGATGAACTTTGGCAGATCCTGGTATGTACAGTCCATAACCCCCAGCCCAACACATTGCATTAGTATAACAAAAACAGAAGGGCTCTTGTATTTTATGGTGCAATATTCCGATTAGATTTGACAGTAAGATTTTTTTTTTTACCCCAGTGATGGGTTTTTGGCACATTAAGAAGTTGGGACACTCAAATGAATTCCACTAAAAGGATTTAATCCAAATAAAAAAAGTCTGAGTAACATTTTCGTCTGTCATTTTTTAAGTGGAATTTAGATCTAATTACATCTATACAGAGTTAATGGTTTCCTTCCACATCTCGTATCTCTTCATATAGAAGAAAGAACTTCCAGGGAAAAATAAATTTGAGATATATGAGTTCCGGTTTTCCGACTTTGACTGCACAGATCTGGAATTGGTGATGTGTGGCATCCAAATGTACTATGAAGTTGGTGTTGTGAAGAAGTTTCAGGTCCCTCAGGAGGTCAGATTTCATGTCGATTATCAGTGGCTTTGTTAACTAGCGCAAAAACGCCTCTAAGATAAAAACTTAATACATAGAACTTAAAATTTACTTGCATTGTCTCTGTCCAGACTGAAAATCAGTTCAGAATGTGAGCTCTCAGGTACCTAATGACTTTACAACATTTTGTCCATTAGGTTCTAGCGCGGTTTATGTACTCAGTGAGCAAGGGCTACAGAAAGATCACCTATCACAACTGGCGCCATGGCTTCAACGTTGGACAAACCATGTTCACATTACTAACGGTATGAACGTCTTTAAGCAACACTTTAGCCTCAATTTGAGACTTGATTCGATGGAAACTATAATTTGGGTTGAATTATGTGTGAACTCAGACAGGGCAGCTGAAGCGATACTACACAGATTTGGAGGTCATGGCTATGATCACTGCTGGATTCCTACACGATATTGACCACAGAGGCACCAATAATCTGTACCAAGTGAAGTAAGTCACTCTCACTAATAGTGTCAGAATATGAAAATAAAGCATATGCATATAAATAACTCAGGATTAAGTTACAGTGCTATGGATAAGTATTTGCCCGATCGTTATTTCTTCTGCTTGAGGATCATCAGTGTGTGTTTTGGAAAAATTCAGGCGAGACTTAATGTTCTTCTGGGTTAGCAGTGGTTTTCATCACACCACTCTTCAATGGATGCCATTTTTGCCCAGTGTCTTTCTGATAGTGGAGATATTGGAGGAATTTTGGAAGGTCGGTCACTTCTGGGAAGGTTCACTACTGTGTGGAGTTTTTTCATTTGGAGATAACGGCAGATAATTTGGAGTCCCGAGTCTTTGAAATCGCTTTGTAACCCTTCTCAGACTGTTGTATTTCAATCACCGTCTTCCTCATCATTTCTTTCAATTTTGGCGTAGTGCAATGGTATTGGATAACTTTTTTGCTTCAATTAATAGCATTATCATTTAAAAACCGTATTTTGTGTTTACTCAGCTCGCCTTTGTTTTATCTTAGGTTTTGGCTTCATTTTTGAAACGGTTTAGTACAAGATATTCATAAGAAATCAGGATGGGGCAAATACTTTTTTCATAGCACTGTATATTTTGCATCTATTGTGATTTCACAGTGTTTAAGTTGTGTCATTTTTAATATGGTGTTAGATCCCAAAATCCATTAGCAAAGCTTCATGGTTCATCCATTCTGGAGAGGCATCATTTGGAATTCGGCAAGTTTTTACTTGGAGATGAGGTAAAAAAATTAATTAATTAAAACAATAAAATGGTTGCAAAATCTTTCAGACTGCTATACAAAATGACTTTTGTCATTTCCCTTTGTTTCCAGTCTTTAAATATTTTCCAAAACTTGAACAGAAGGCAGACGGAGCATGTTTTCCACCTTATTGACATTGCCATTATTGCAACTGACCTTGCCTTGTATTTCAAGTGAGTAAACATTTACTTCATTGGCTGTATTTATTTTCACACTCTTTAAATTATAACTATGGTGTATTTAAGGAATGAAAAGCCTCCATGTCATGCTGTTATAGGAAAATAATCAATGACATGGTGGTGTGATGAAACAGAGCTATTGCTCCATCCTGAAAGTGGATTACTTTCCTATAAGAGCACATCCTAAAATGTTTTATATACCAAAGCAGTTTGCTAACAATTACAGTTTTTATTAATTGATTAAATTCATTAATAGGTTAAATTCATTTATAGTTACATTTAATGTTGTGGAACATCAAACCATGTTAGAAAACACTAACGTATTATAACCACCATATTAAAATAATCCTGTGATTTGCAGCTGCACTACTGTCAGAGCTGCTGTTATAGAAAATCAGTCAAAACCTTCTAACCAATCAGAATCCAGAATTCAACAGCAACTGTGGTATAATTGCATATAACAGCTACAGAATAGAATCAATAACCAAAAGCACCAGCAGTTATGAAAATGATCACGTGTCCTAGTTTGCAAGTCCCAATTATGAACAACGTAAGATTCGGTTGTCATGTTCCTCCTAATTATGACTTCAAGGGACATTCATATGCACCTTTTAGGTTGGAAACTTTTATTTATGATATTTCGGATTTGCACATACGAAGGCATATGATTAATTAAAATCTTGGCTGTTACAAAATGACCTATATAATGTTAACAGGAAGAGGACAATGTTCCAGAAAATCGTGGATCTTTCTGAGACGTATGAGGACGAGAAGAAATGGGTGGATTTCCTTTCTCTGGAAACGACGAGGAAGGAAATTGTACTGTGAGCGCAAACATCGTAATGGGTCACAAATATATAAACATAAAAAAAGAGATACTTCAACTGATGGCTTGTTTTTATTGCTGCAGTAAGGGTACTGTGTTAATTTTTTTGTTTTGTGGATATGGCTTTGCTTACATGGAACCAACAGGGCCATGATGATGACTGCTTGTGATCTGTCAGCCATCACCAAACCATGGGAAGTTCAGAGCAAAGTGAGTCTGTCTGGATGGAGTATTCTCGTCAAAACAAAAAAGTTCTGGAGTTCAGATGTATACATTTTTGTGTCTACCCAGGTGGCACTCTCTGTAGCAGCTGAATTCTGGGAGCAGGGTGACTTAGAGAGGACTGTACTTGAGCAACAACCCATTGTGAGTCTCACAGGCTTGGCACCTAGTCCTACAGTGGTAGCATTCCTTAGTTGACAATATTTCCTAGTCTGCATATCATAATGAATTGCCAGTAAAGTTTGCGTATCAAAACTGTTACTTAAGCATTAAGTCCGTCTGTATTTAATGTATTTTCTCCCATGCTGTGGTTCAGGTAAGAACACAAAACTCACACTCGGGTAGGGACCAGAAAAACCGCTCCATCTGAGACAGTCTCAGCGAGACGGTCTTATTCCGGTTCCAGCTGAACTCTAGTGTGGTTCGAGTGCAGTGAGAAAATGACTTTGAATCAACTGCACTGAACCAAACACGTTTGGGGTTTGGGTTGCAGGTGAAATTCTTCATCAGATCAGCTGCTAAACTGATCTGTGAAGCACCAAGCTGTAGTGCTGCAAAAATACCATGTGCACTGGAGATTTGTACTGATGTCATTTATTTAGTTGAATTATGTGCTAAAGTGAAAAATATTAATACTTGGTGCATAACTGATACTTGTTCTTTCTTATTTTAGCCCATGATGGACAGGAACAAAGCTGCAGAACTCCCCAAGCTTCAGTGTGGTTTTATAGACTTTGTTTGCACTTTTGTCTACAAGGTATTATTTATGAGACATCTATAATTAATAATATCAACTGCTAAAGCTGCATTATATTCTGGTTTGAAATACCAATGAAAGAGCTTGGAGCACTAAAGGCAAATGAGGCAAATAAGAGTATTACATGAACATATCTTCTGCAGGAGTTCTCACGGTTCCACAAGGCCATCCAACCCATGTACGATGGCATCCAGAACAACCGAAAAGAGTGGAAGGCTTTACAGGAGGCGTATGAGGCAAAGCTAAAGGAGGCTGAAGAAGCAGCCAAGGCGAAAGCAGAAGCAGAAGCAGCCAAAAAAGGTTTGGCAAAGACATCACTTAAAATCCTGACTAAATATTTGCTTCATTTGCTCTTGAAAGTGAAGAATTATGTGGCAAACTAGGTTACATACATCAATCAGCCATCATATTAAAACCACTGACAGGTCAAGTGAATGGCATTGATGATCTCATTACAGTAGTACCTGTCGAGGGGCAGGATATAATAGGCAGCAAGTGAACAGTCAATTTTCGAAGTTGATGGGTTGGTAAGCAGAAAAAATGACCAAGCGTAATAATCTGAGCGACTTTGACAAGAGTCAAATTGTGATGGTATGATGACTGGGTCAGAGCACATGATCATGGAGAAGCAGTAAAAAGATCTGTTTATCTGGGAAGATTAAGAAATACTTCCTGGGTGAAGCTCCTTCATGATGCTGGCTGAGAGAGAATGCCCATAGTTTCTTCAGCAATACTGTTAACAATTTAAAATACAATAGTTTTCATTCGTTTAACACTTTTCTTGGTCACTGCATCATTCCATTTGGCTTATGTTCATGTCCATTTAGTTTATGTTCATGTTATGTTCATGTCTTATTATTCCAAAAAAAAAGCACAAAATGAAGACCTGCTAAGACCAGGGATGTACAAACTTTCGACTGGTAGTGCATATGAAATACACAATGTGACAGGACAGTATAGTGTATTTCACAGAAGAGATTATACATGGTGCTGTTTTTGTAAAAATGTTTCTTTTGCTTCAGCAGCTGCTGCCAATAACCCATCATCATCGGGGTCCAAGACCTGCTCAATCTGCTAGAACTGAATGGTCATTAGAGAAGGCAAGGTATGTTAGGGATTCAACACAGCCACTGAAATGGATAGCATATGGTGAGGGTGGCCTCACCCCAGAACAGAGGGACGCTGGGAAACACTGAGCAGGACAATGCATCACATGCTTCCAATATGCCACTAGACCAACTGGGGCCTGACAACAAATTTCTGTAGACACAAACCAAGGTGACTGAGTTTGCCTCCGATTTGTACCATCATTGGGTTGTAGTTTTTGGTTAAATCCATTCTCGTTGTTATGTCACATGATCACTGAGTCTTGTATGTTCTTGAGCAAATCCATAAGTGGAGTGTGTCTATTGCGAAGATTAGGCATCAAATATGATAGCTATAAGGTGATACTTGTTGCTTCTTTTTAAAGTACATATACCAGTTCTTACTATTGTTCAAGGAAACAAGTGTGTTATATGAGCTGTGTTCCAGTCTTATGAGTTGCATGCTTAAAAGGCTCCTGTGTCATTGGGCAGCATTTTACCTGAAAGGCAACCTTAGCAGACATCAAGTTGGGTCACATCATACATCATTACTGAAAGCATCTGAGAATGGATCACAAACTAGCTGCAGCTAGTGATGGATGACAAAGGTGTTGGGCCACCACGAACCACTAGAACAGCTTTAATTTGCCCTGGCGTAGACTGTACAAGTCTCTGGAACTGTACTGGAGTGATAAACACTGTTCTTCTAAACGATATACCCAAAAACATTTTGGATATTTTTGATGATGGTAGTGGAGAGCACTATAAAGTCAACGTTACACTGTGCTATTTTGGGTCTGATGTTGCTGTCACAGACAAAAAAGTCGCACATTGTAAAAGAATTCTTTGGTCGTGGGATGAGACACTCGATTTAGTGCCGATGTAGTGGAACAAGATGGCTAATGACAAAATTCTGACGGCGCGAGATTTTTTTTTATTAAACGATCCCCGGAAACACCACACCCATCAGGAAATGTTTTATTTTAAGATAAAGGGTTTGCAGTGACAGTTCCCTTTAAGCGAACAAGTGGACCCAACCCATACCTGCAAAAATAAATGTCCCTCTCAGCATATCAGAGCAATTATGTTTTTCCTTTAATTTGTTACCCGTCTGTATGTTTCAACTATTGAACACAACTAGGCTACTATTTGCTTAAAAGCATAGCTACATAAGCATACAGTGAGGGAAAAAAGTATTTGATCCCCTGCTGATTTTGTACGTTTGCCCACTGACAAAGCAATGATCAGTCTATAATTTTAATGGTA
>JAOUWY010000035.1:20500577-20510775 GCA_025728095.1 Prietella phreatophila
CCTTTAAGTCTCAGCTCCGCGTCCCTTCTCTGTCATTTCGCTCCCGCGATTGTGCCCCTCCTCAACCGGCTGACACTTTCCTCTGTCAGTGCAGTGCTCTCTTCCAAATGGTTTAGTTTGTGTCCATGTGTAGCAGAACGAGCAGTACTGTTCAGTCAAATAATTCTGTCTCTCTGAAAAAAAAAAAAATATATATATATATATATATATATACATATACACACACACACACACACTCTGACCTCTAAGCTGGAAGCCTGTATTGTATTATAGTAGTGTATAAGAATAAAAAGAATATTCATTTGGGTGAAAATGGGAAAATTACCACATACCTGCATCTAAATGAGTACTATAAAGAATGAGAAAAACCTCATATTTGAAATATAAAAAAGGACAAAGGACAAGGCCAATAGCAGCATTCTAGCATTCACAGGACAACGCATTTGTGTTCCACAAAAGGCTTGATCCACGTCCCACATTAATAGATCTCTCTCTCTGTCTCTCTTTGCGTGTGTGCGCTCGTGTATGTATGTGTTTGTGTGACGTGAAAGACGAGTGCATTGAGTCTGAGGGTGTGTGAATGGGTTTGCTCCTTTGTACTGCTCCTCTCCACCTGTATTGATGAGGCTGGAGTGTTTACATCTCAAACCTCTCATCTCATCCAACCTCAGAACAGGTGCACGTCATTCTCCTTGTATCATCATTTTCTTGTTATATAGAGTCTGAAGAAAAAGGTCTAAGTGGACCACACCACCACCTGAGCAATGGAGCTTATATCCTATGTGTTTATGTTTATATCATCACAATATCATATATATGCGTCCTCAATGTATCCACTCATTGAAGTGCTGAAAGAGAGAGAGAGAGAGAGAGAGAGAGAGAGAGAGAGAGAAGGGTTACATCCTATTGTTTCTAGTACTTTGATAGAAAGCTCAAGCTGATGTAACATTACAAAATATTATAAGGTGTAAATGATTTACAGCAGCCATCTGTCAGGCATATGCTGCCTGTGCAAGCCTCGGAGCATCGCACACGGAGATCCGACATATCATCTATTATTTACACCCGTCTAACTGGTGTAATGAATCAACCAGCTGAGGGTTAGACAGCCTGCACGGTGTTACCTGTGGCTCAGTGCCGATGCATGACAATATCCTATGTAGCATGTTTTCCTGAACACTTATCAATAGGGCAATATCTGCTCCATTTTTCAAACCAAACAATTCAAACTTATTAGAATTCTATATCGATTTTGCCATGAACCAATTGTCTACAACAGTCAACAGAGTTCGAGATACACCACACCTTCTGCTGAATCTCAACAGTATGCATACAGAATACAGTAAACACATATACTCACCAGACATTTGAGGAACACCTGTACACCTGCTCATTCAGACAGTTATCCAATTAGTTCATTATTTGAATAATTTAACATAATGAATTTGATTCATTCATTGTGTTACCATAGCCTCAATAATTTGGCATTATTGAGTCGGTATAAAATCCTTTTATATTTTCAAACATTAACTATCCAAGAAAAAAAAAATTATATATATAATGTTTGAGAGACAGTTAAGAAAGCATCGTGCTATGTGACTGTAAGCTTCGTGACGACGAATTCAGGTAAACTTTGAACTTGAAATAATTACGTTATGTATGATGGTAAGCTTTTTTTTAAATTATATTTTACTTTTGCTGAAGTAAAAACTGAAGCTATTTGTTTTGATAATATTGCTGCAGGAGACTTTACATAATGAGTCTTTATTGATCACATATACATTACATTCGTTAACTGTAGCATGTCAGGAAGCTGGGGTTAGAGTGCATGGTCAGCCATGAGGGAGGGATCCTGCTCAAATTAAGCTCTGGGCATGGGTCAAGGGCTTCAGTTATTGTTAAACTCAACCATCAGAATGTGGTAAAAATGTCACTGCAGTGACTTTGACCACTTTGTATGGTAGTTGGTACAGACAGAGTAATTATTGTGAAAGTAATTATTGCAAGTAAAAATTATTGTGAAAGTAATGCCGTTGATTTTTGTGCATTTCTAATAGGAATAGGTTAATACAGCCTAATTAGAAAATGTTAGCTACGTGTTGGCAGACCTGAAAAGTTTGTTTAAAAATGTCTGGCATTTTGCAGCATCCTTTTGAAGGGCTTTTGTTTTTTTGTGCCCTTTCACTCTCTGCTCCGCTTACTTCTTGTCCATTCTTCCCACATCTGTATTGATTTCTTTTCACCAGAAAGAGATGAGGTGAAATGACCAATAGCGTCGCAAGACTAGCGGGTTCATCATTTATTAACAAATCACGTTTAACCGATTGGATCTAACATCATTTCTGCGAACTGCAAGATTTGCCAGACACATGCACAAACAAAAAATATATCAGATCAGTTGCAAGACATGTTTAATGCTTGCTTGTCAAGCAGATTTAGTCATAGCACATACTTTACAGATACATACAGTACTGTGCAAAAGTCTTAGGCACCCTATTTTTGGTACAAATTGTATTATAGATGTTTAATTATTTTTAATTTTGTGTTATTCAATCATTACAAAACCCTTTTAGATTTCCAAACATTATTTTTTTTTCCCAACAAGAAATTAAATATTATAGCAAAATGTCTCCAGAAGGACTGTGGCAGATTCTTCCACCCAGATGCTCAGTAAAATGTAATGTACCAGCTAATTTCATTAAAAAACACAAATTATACCTGAGACTACTATTTTCTTTAAAGCAATGAGTTGTCCCATCAAATACTGACTTGGTTTAGTTTATTATTGTTTACTGCACTTGATAGTAACTCAATCAAGTGTGTTTGAAAAACCAAATTAGCCTGTTTGGAGTTATCATATTAGTATCTGGCATACATCCTCTCATCTTGGATTTGTTAAGCGATGTATGAAGAACAGGGGCCCAGGATACACATTATGTCTCGTTATAGAATATATACAATATATTTCATCCACCCCTAGTTGAGGATACACATTTCTCAAATTTATTGTTGGTTAAATTGATTTAGATAGCATATGTTTTCAGTATCACAAGGAATTTTTTTCAACATTTGAGAACATCTTGGCTTTCAAACGAATCCTTGATGGTTCTGAAGGAAAGATTTTCAGACCGTACTCAGACTCATCATTTTCTCCCGGTGAAAGTTTGAGCCATAAACATGACATCTCAATTAGGAGATAGATCAGCCTTCCCTCTGATAGGAATGGAGTGTCTCAATCCTGTTGGGTTTGAGGGCAGGAAATTGTTTTGAGTGACTCTGTGGAATGATAATAGGTGGTGGTTCAGTTGACCTGGAAAAAAATAGAGAGAGAGAGAGAGTGAGATAAGAATCTGAAAGATGAGATTTATCTAATCAGTGAGGTCGGTTTCAGCTCTTCGCCATACTTACAACTGCACTTAGGGACTTCTGTACCATTACATCTGACCCAAAGGCACTCAGTATATTAATCTGAGATGAATTGGATTTCCTAAAACGAATTGTGGGCAAATCCATAATATCCATATACGCATTAGGTCTTCAAATGACATCAGATTGTATCAAATGTTTTACTGTATGCATGAGTAAGCAGTCAGCTGAAATAAGGCATTCAGAATGATAGAGGCTTAAGCCGTCCATATCTAAGCAGAAAGTTAAAACACTTCCCTTTCCTTTTTCCTTGATGGCCGTGCACCTATTAGCTCATACGTGATTTGCCAAGCAGATTTTTTCCTGGCAGCCCTGTTAGCATCAATCCTGCCATTCCTTGCAAAGTATTTAGCTTTGGAAAAAGTCAAAGGCTGTTAGTGGTTGGTGTAATGGAGTATACGTCCGTACTTCACCTCGGTGTGCAAGTGATTTATGTGGTATGAGAGGCTTAGTGAATAAATATTAAAACACTAGTGTGGCACAGGCTGCCAGCAATAACAGGCCACACGGTTTCCTGTGCTGCATTTGATTGCCTCCTGCTTGCAGTGATTAACAGAACCAAGCCTGAGAGAGACCGGGCGAGACGGACGGGTGACTGGTAAAGGATATGAAGTGACCAGAGTCAGGTTCAGGGTCATGTGGCTTTTGAGAGTTTTATCAAAAGCCATATCTTTATGAAATCTAAAGAATTGTTTTATGTTATGTGAATTACACCTTACTACAGTATTTGTGTTCTCAGGCTCTGATAAATAAACTGCTGGAAAGTAGGCAATGTGATCAAACAGGAAGTAATTTGGAAGGGAAAAAACCTGGCGGGGCTGCTTTTGAACGAACCATTTCCTCTGCATTTTGGAAAGAACACCAAATGACGTCAAGCGAGCACAGTTTTACATCCTGACCAGGCTGCAAGTTGGGGAAAGAGTGAGAAAGACTAACATAGAGGACAGAGTAGACTTATTAGTGAACAAATATGAGGAGATTTATGACGGGTTAAATGGAAAAAATACTACAGCACAGTCAATATTCCAACATTGAAAAGTAACTGAAACAAACACCATGCAAATGTTTGGGACAGTCACTGATATGCAATGAGACATTTCATTTTAACTGGAACTGCATACGGGTCATGGGGGTTTAGTGGTTAGCACATTTGACATTTCCAAATTGTCCAAATTGTGCGATTGTGCCCTGTCAAGGGTTGGCACCTCATCCAGGGTATCCTCCGACCTCATGACCCTAATTTCCTTCAGGCTCTTGTCTCCCCGTAACCCTGTGTAGGATAATCGGTACAGAAAATGGATGCTCTGGTCAGTGATTTTTTCTTAAAACAATGTAAAAGTAGTGATAAGACTTCACACTTTATTAAAAAAAAGGTGAACTGTAACACTCTAAATGGTCTTCGGTTGCACATTAAAGGTGCTATGATGTGAGGGTTTCCCTTTCAGAGAGGGATTGAAATAGCCTTTGAGGAACCTCTTCAATAACTCGTTCTTGTAAATCTCCAGCTTGATGCCACATTTATTGCAGTAATCGTACTCTTGTGTCGTTCTCAACTCAACCTGTGGTCAGAATGTCTCACTTTTGCTTTTGTACTCTAATATTGCTTTGGTCTTGTCTCTCATTCTCAGTGTTGCTGTTGAATTCCTCATCCATCTTCTGTCTGTAGCTGCCTGGATTATTATAATTTCCTTCATGTAGGTATTAGCTCCAGATCCCTCAACAAGTTTCAGACTTCAGCTGGCAGACGTTCATGTTATAACTGTACTTCAAAATTGTCAATGGCTTCACATGAAGTTCTGAATCATCTATACTGTTTATAAAAATGCGTAATAATCAAATTTGTTTTTCTGACCTTCTCCATTTCCACAAAACCCCACCCCCCTAAATTTAGATGAAAAATGACAAACTATCATGCTTAATATTTCAGCCGGGTCTGACCAGCTACCAGTTGCCGAGCTGGATAACCTGGTACACTACCATTACCAGCTGGTAAGTTATTTTCCAGCTTCATAATTATTGGATTAAACTTATCCGAAAATGTCTTAGAGATTTTCTAATCGTCTTACTATTGTTATTTTCTTTAAAACAACTCGTCTAGTATGATGTTACAGTATATAGAAGCGATAATTTAGTAAGTGTTTCCATCTACCAGTTGTACCAGCGTTTTGGTGGGGTTAATTTGGTTAAACAGACTCAAATTAAATTTAAATGAACCATAAAAATAAAAACTGGATTCAATAGGAGGGGTCACGGTGGTTTACTGATTAGCATGTCTGCCTTGCAGAGTTTGCATGCTCTCACCGTACTTCTGAGGTTTTGTCCAGGTATTCTGGAGCAGTAATTTCGCTAACATGACTACCATGGCCTCTATATGCCCTTCGCATGGTAATGAACAACGATGTTAGACCCAAGGGCAGAGTGGGTCACTCCGTGCACAGCAGTAAAAGTGAAGCTGACCCTGAACACATGTAAACATTCACCCAGTGCTGTTTTCCAACACCCTAGCCAGTGCCGTCCACTGGCACATCCATTCATTAGAGCACAGCGGTATGCACCAGGAATCTGTGTGCATCGACTGCCGAATAAGGATTATCACTTCGCATCGCTTGACTTTATGCTAATTAACTTACATTGTGTGTGATGATATTCATTATGTCATACCCAAGCTTGCTTGTTAGTATAAGTTCTTAGTCTCACATCGACAACACATACACACACAGGTCTTGCTGCTATTCATTAGCCACGTCATGCTGTTCAAGCCATGTATGGATGATGAATATGAGTAGCAGATGGTCCATCATGAGCTGTGAGTGCCAAGAGCACAGCCACATCAGTCTCGACACTGGGCAAATGGGACACATTCATTCCCTGTTAGTGCTTCAAATGAGAGTAAACACTCGATGCGAGGACCCTCCGTCACACACTACATCAGAGAAAGAGGCAGGGCTGCTGAATAGTTTCTGAAGCAGAATTCTAATCTGTCATGCACAGCTGAAAGTGATGCAGTCACCAGGCTCTGAACTGTGAACCTGGTGCATACAGGATTATTTGAATGGTTTAAAATGTCCACCATGTTTAAGATGAAATACCAACGGCAGTCTTTTTCGACAACTTCAGAAGTCAAAATTTTAGGACAAATCAAGGTCATTCATTCAGTTTTGCAGTCAATTGACAACAAAACAGAATTTCCTGCTTAGACATTTGCACTGTTTGACCGTGTAGTATACCGTTACATCTGGTGTCACCCAGTTGATAATGGGTTCCCTTTCGGTATGGTTCCTCACAAGGTTTCTATCTCATATCGTCTCAGGGAGTGTCTCCCCACCACCGTCGCCTCTGGCTTGCTCATTAGGGATGCGTTTATAAATTAAAAATGTATATCCTGAATTGATATCTTTTTGTAAAGCTGCTCTGTGACAATTTTTAAAAGTACTATGGGCCATTTGGTTGCTGTAGCTATTCCAAAGGAAACTTCATTTTTTTCCCCCAAAAATCATTTTTCAATACTAATAACTAATCTATTAACAGACGTATGTAACTATTCAAAATGTGTATTGGTCAGTCTCAGGTAACTTTATTAAATTTTTCCTAAAGGGAAGATGATTGCATTTTTTGTTCTGGCCTATTAATAAAACTCATGTGTTATTTAAAAAGCATGTTTAAAAGCAAGTCAGTTAATTCCTTTGTTTATTAAAAATGAAGGTTGTTACATATTCATAGAATTGATATTTGGTAAAAGAAAAATCCTTATATATGCAGGTATGCAAAGCCGTTTTTTCTTTTTAAAAGAGAACCAAACCTCAAGTTTATATATATTTTTTAATCCTGTAATTTATTAAACAGTTGGATAAATGATGGACTAAGCAATAGTTGTTTGTTTTCAACAATAGTACATTCTGGTGATTTACTAAAAAATATATATTTCTCTCATTTATCTCTTTCTTGAACATAATAAGACAAAAATACT
The DNA here is from genome assembly GCA_025728095.1 of Prietella phreatophila. Classification (NCBI taxonomy): domain Eukaryota; kingdom Metazoa; phylum Chordata; class Actinopteri; order Siluriformes; family Ictaluridae; genus Prietella; species Prietella phreatophila. The sequence continues at coordinate 20,507,971 of JAOUWY010000035.1, forward strand.
GTCATGTTAGCAAGAGATTTGTAAACTATCCTGAAGACTATCCATGTAGAGAAAATTAACGTTACAGCTTTACTTCTGAAGCACTGACACTGGAGACTCCTTCCATAAATGTAAAATAAACATCTCCTCACAGAGAACTTCACCATGTCAACAATTATACATTTCTTTTTGAATCTGTTTAGGTGGAGCATTCGGTAGCAATGCCTTCTCCACACCTTGTCTCGTCAGAGTTGAGTATTCAACAGCACTGTTTTCTAAACATACAGTGCCCTCCATTAATATTGGCACCCTTCATAAATACGCACAAAGAAGGCTGTGAAAAATTGTCCTTATTGTTTTGTTTAAAAAATAAATTATTGGGCTGTCATGGATATCAAACAATTGCAAACAAAACACAGGTTTATCCAAATAATATATTTGTTAAATATAGGTGTGCAACAATTATTGGCACCCTTTTAGTCAATACTTTGTGAAATGTCCCTTTGCCATTTCTCTGCGTTTTCTCCTATAATGCCTGATGAGGTTGGAGAATACATGGCAAGGGATCTGAGACCGTTCCTCCATACAGAATCTCTCCAGATCCTTCAAATGCTGGTGGACTCTCCTCTTCAGTTCAACACCTAGACTGATTTTGTGGTCAGTAAACCAGTTTTGTGTTGATTTTGATAAATGTTTTGGATCATTCTTCTGCTGGAAGAACCAACCACTGCCCATTTTCAGCTTTCTGGCAGAGACAGTCAGGCTTTCATTTAATATCTGTTGATATCTGATAGAGTCCATCATGTCACGTATCCTAACAAACTGCCCAGGTCCTCTGGAAGAAAAACAGTCCAAAACATTAAAGAACCACCACCACATTTAACCGTGGGCATGAGGTACTTTTCCATATGGCTACCTCTCTGTGTGTGCCAAAACCACCTCTGGTGTTTATTACCAAAAAGCTCAATTTTGGTTTCATCTGACCATAGAACCCGATTCCGTTTGAAGTTCCAGTAGTGTCTGGCAAACTGAAGACGCTGGAGTTTGTTTTTTGATGAGAGTAGAGGCTTTTTTTCTTGAAACCCTTCCAATCAACTTGTGGTGATGTAGGTGACTTCAGATTGTAGTTTTGGAGACTTTCTGACCTCAAGATACAAATAACTTCTGCAGTTCTCCAGCTGTGATCCTTGGAAATTTTTTGGCCACTCGAACCGTCCTCTTCACAGTGCGTTGAGACAAAACATTTCCTCTTCCATGTTGATTCATAACATTTCCAGTTGATTGGAACGTCTAAATTATTGCCCCGATGGTGGACATTTGAATTTTTATCGTCTCAAGGAGTTTTTCCTTATCACGGTCACCTCTGGCTTACTCATTAGGGATAAATTCATACATTTAAAATCTATATCCTGAATTTGTATATATCTGTAAAAGACAATGGACAATGTCCTTTGTTAAAAGTGCTATACAATTAAAACTGAATTGAATTGAATGCTTGTGCTATATTCTAATAGCCACTTCCCATTTTGTGAAGCTCACCAACCTTTTCTCACACATCACAGCTATATTCCTTGGTCTTACGCATTGTTAGGAATGACGAAGGGAATTTGGCCTGCATCATATGTATAACCCTGTGAAAAAGGAAGACATGGTTGAACAATTTCCTGTTCCTAGTCACACATGTGTACATTTTTTTTTACATCAATGCAAATATATTTTTCTTATATTAATTCATAGGGGTGCCAATAATTGTTGCACACATATATTTAACAGATATTTTTTTGGATGAAGCTGTGTTTTGTTTGCAATTGTTTGATAGCCATGAGAGCAGAGTATTTTTTTTTTAAACAAAAGATCACAAGATTAAACAATAAAGACAATTTTTCACAGCTTTCTTTGCTCATATTTACCAAGTGTGCCAATATTAGTGGAGGGCACTGTACTCAGACAGTCCAAAACTATAGCCTTGGATTACTACATAGATAATACAATACTACATAGATAATACACTCACCCTCTCACACTATGGACTCTCACTCCATAGTAATTGAGTCTTAATAGTAGTGAGAAGTTTAGGAACTGCCATTAGGGTATTAAACCATGATACAAATCAGGATCTTTAGTCAGAAGCATTTCAGAGTTAAAATAAGCCAAACATGCAGTCAAAACTGTCATTGGTGCATAAATTCTCTGGGTCACAGCCCAAAACACTCACAAGACTGCACAACACTTCTGTTGATCTGCTGGCTTCAACTTCTGTGCCGCTTCGAGCGGGCTGTAAACACGCATGATAAAAAAAACAGGTAATTATGTACGCCTTCAGCTCTTAAGAAGCAGCAGGGTCAGCAGGGTCTGCGCTCGTCTCGGCTTCTAGCCAAGCAGGAAATTGGCTGAGCTGAGGGCCTGTAAGAGCTCGAAGACCCAATTCTGTTCAGAAAACTGTTTCGATCCCATGCTCCTCCAGAAACCAGTGGTTTAAGCCAATATTCTGATCCACAGCTATTAACATGCTATGACAGTTTATGTCCAGAGAATTAGTTCTAATCGTCATCATAGCCCTCAAGGTTTGATGCCTTGAACTGTAATGTTGCGGGAACATGTACGTGTTATGGGAAATGTACTCTAGTAGAGATGGTATAAATAGAAACAGACCACTGCTTAAAATAATGAACAGGGAATTGTGTTTAATGCTCAACATGGCAACACGTGCAATTATAAAATCACTTTAGTAGTTATATCATACACTTTTTGTCAAAGTGATGATTTATGACCCCTCTGTGCTGCTAATTTATGACCCCCTGTCCTTCCCTGATTGACAGGTCCGTC
>JAOUWY010000035.1:20717882-20736202 GCA_025728095.1 Prietella phreatophila
CCCTACATCTGGTTGGAGTTCTCCTGGCTGGGAAATCACTCACTGCTGCTGTCAATATGGACAGCCTAAAGATACATGAGATTACTGTGAGTGGTACAACTAAGAAACAATCCTAGCTTTGGACTGCAGTTGATCTGAACATTTTTGCTACGATGGCATGGGGCTGCAATTGCCATGAACAGTTTTGCACTCAAGTCTCCACCAATGAACAGCTGAACACTTCAACAAAACAGTTACAACTATAATGAATTTCCTTGTTACATAATTACTAATTGCAATTTCTCTTTCGAGTGTGGTTCCGCTCAAGGTTTCTTCATCATATTGTCTCAGGGTTTATATTTTTCTTGCCACTGTCACCTCTGGCTTGCTCATTAATGATAAATTTATACATGTAAAATGTCCATCCTGAATTTATATATTTTTGTAAACTGCTTTGTGACAATGTCCATTGTTAAACATGCTATACAAATAAAATTGAACTGAATTGAATTGAATTTGCTTTCCCCTTCAGTCATCTGCCTTTTCCACTGGATATATATCACTTGCATTTCTCCAGACCTGTGCTTTAGCTGAAAAAACCTAAAAGCTTAGTTTTCAGGTGTCTACTGTATGACTATAGCAACAGGTCAAATATTATAAATGCTACAGCTAAACAAGAGATGTTGGCACCTCTGTTTTAACATGTATCTTACCTACCCTTGGTAAGGGCGTGGAAGCCCAGTTTGACTTTGGAGAAGTTTCCACACCCGATCTCACCACAAACTTTATAGAATCCCACCCTTTTTCCCACATTCAGCTCTTTGATGGTTTTTTCATCATGACACATATCCAGCATTAGCTTTTGCAGAGGTGTGAGGTGTCTGGATGAATCCTCTTCTTCCTTGTTATCTGGATCACAGTTCAAGCTGTCTGTCAGGCTGTACAGGCTGTGCAGACACCAGAGTCATGCTCGAAGGCATTGTCGTTTCCTCTTTAAGACTAAAATGAGAAAATTAGCACACAGTCCTAAGGCAAAACAATGTTGAATGAGTGTATTGTACCAAACCTTGGTGGTTCACAAAATACACTGTATGCAATATAGCAATATTCGATGACAGTATGCCACAATATGCTTTTCTCACAGCCTGGTATCTTAATGACTTTTTTTGTTGAACACTGACAAACTTGTAAAAATGAACAGGTGTAAGGTCTATTTTAGGGCTGTAAAAATGTAAAACCAGGCCTGATATGAAGAAGATGATATATGAGATTGGCAGTAGTGCATATTTTCTAAGGTGTAGTTGAAATTATTTGATCACAGAAATACATTTAAATCATTAAATGTCTGCACATTTAAAATCTACTTTGGGACCAGTTGTTACACACATTAGACACTGCAAAAAATATCATCTTATCATATGAAAGTACCTTTAATTTAGTCTAGTATCTAGTATTTCCTACTATAAGATTGCAATAAACCCAATATAAGATTATTATACTTATTTCTAGAAATTATTTCAACCAAATTCCTATTCTAATGGATAATTTAGCTTTTTTTCTAGAAATAGATGCAAAAAAACAAACAAACAAAAAAAACCCTAAATTAGCTGCCTGTAGAATGAGACAATTTCCAGATTGAAATGAGTAATCTTATACTTGAATTGTTGTCTTAAATTTGCTTAATTGGTATTTTCTTATAGGAAATACTATCTTAACTTGACTATATTCAAAGTATTTCCATTTCTTAAGATACTAAGATGTATTTTTTTTTCTGCAGTGCATCTAGAAATAATCATAATAACCATAGTTTTACTATATATTTAAACTAAATGTATACTAAATCTAACTAAACTAAATATTGTGGTACAGGTTATAATCCATCTATATGTACATATGCCATTATAATAGTTATTATAATAATAATAATAATAATACTTTAGATCACCACAGCAGTAAATAGTTAAATTAATAAAGAATGACGTATGACTAATCATAAGTCCAATTCAACGTCTCACCATTGCATTCTGCTTCTCAAATCAGATCCAGCATGGATATCGGCATACTCTTATGAACTTTCTGGGTTGTGAAATGTTATGTTAGAATCAAGAAATTCTGATGATGTTCCAGTGGAGAACTCAACTGGCAGAAAATCACCCAAACAGTCCTTTCAAAGAGATATTTTCTTCCAGGTGGTGCCCAGCTTTTCTCCATGTTAACATGTTAGCCATTCAGATGAATAAAGCCAGCTCTCTTAGGGAGATTCTAGACTTCCGAAAGTGCTAATTTATTCTCTCCCTCACCTGTCTGGCTCACAATGAAGGAGGGATTATACTCCTGGCAGGCATCTTAACCTTTAAGCTTTATTTAGGTCGTTTAATCCCCCATGTTCCCAGGAAAGATTGAGGTGATTCACTGACAAATTGATGGACACAAGCATCACTGGGAGCTTTTTATATATCAGATTTATTTTGCATTTGGCATCTTGAGAAAAAGACACCCTAGTAATTAAATAAAAATTAGTTTGGAACTTTTAAATCGGTTTAAGAGTTGCAGCGAGGTTGATCTCTGGTTTGTGTTCAGTGTAAACGTCCGACGTTATGTAACTCCTAAATAAGATTAGATCTGTCCCTCTTTGACACAATGTGATTATCCTTAGCTTCGTAATCGTCCGAGTCAGTCTCACCCTTTTACTGTGAACAAGGTACAATATAAGCATGTGTAGATTACCTGAGCAATTCTAGTAATGCTTTCATTGAGCATGCTACAATTTAATATTAAAGTTTATATTCAGTAATATTTACCCAGAGGCAGAGCTCAACGTTTTCTGTATAGGCGTGCAAATCTGAAAGTCTGGATTAGGTGCAAGCTACGGGAATGCATAATATTTCAAACAGAAACGTAGGGGTTTTATGGTAAAACTCTTCAGATATCATGATCTAAATATAGTCACTACCTGTGAATATACACATTTCATTAACATGAACATAAGACAATTAAACTGCATAGATAAGTCAAACAATCGTATCAGGACTGATCATGATTAAACATAAGCACACAGTTCCATCAGCAAACATCAAGTTTATTCGAGAGGATTGTTTTGATATACAAAATTTGCACCACCAAAATTTGCTTATTATTTTTAGTCAAGGGGTATTTGAAACTATTTATATGGATGTAGCATGCTTTACCACTGTAATTTTACTTAAAACTACTTTTTAATTTAATTTTTATTTACCTAACTGCTTATTGTTCAGAAACCTGTTTGTGTATTTCTGCAAATCTTGTGCATATTTTCACAGGCTAAAATGGAAGACAGAAATATTACACTATATAACATTTTCTTAAATGTTATTGCACATTAATCATGGTTTATTTTATACAGGTTACAAGAAGGATGATTAAAATGGTTAATCACAGCTGACAATGATCATCAGCTAAAATTTCACAAATTTAACAGGTCTACATTTCATCTTATGCAAATGATTCAGTATAATACTACTACTACTACTAATTATTATTATTATTATTATTATTATTATTACTATATACTGTCTGCTACTTCTCACTATAATTGTGAGCTATGGCAGGTGTTACTCAGTACAGTATACTGAAAAAGCCTTTGGTTTGCACATTTCTAATGGGAAATGCAAACTACAGTCAGGTGCATAAATATTTAGACAGTGGCAGTTTAAAAAAAATACTTTATCCCATTCCAGATCTAGTCTTTCTTTGCTGTTATAATGACCCTCAACCGTCTGGGAAGATCTCCACTAGATTTTGTTTTGGCTCTGAGGATTTGCACTCATTCAGCCACAAGAGCATTAGTGAGGTCAGGCACTGATGTTGGGTGAGGAGGCCTGGGGTGCAGTTGGTATTCCAATTCATCCCAAGGGTGTTCACTGGGGCTGAGGTCAGGGCTCTGTGCAGGCCATTCAAATTCTTCTACTCAAACCTTGACAAAGCATGTCTTTATGGACCCTGCTTTGTGCACAGAGGCATTGTGACGCTGTAACATATTTGGGCCTCTTAGTACAATGAAGCAAAATTGTAATGCTATAGCATACAAACACATGCTGTACAAATGTGCACTTTCAATTTTGTGGCACAGCTCGGGGAAGACCCACATATGGGTGTGATGGTCAGGTGTCCATATACTTTTGGGGATAGTGTATGTGACCCCCCCCCCTTTTTAAGGGACCAAAAGTAATTGGACAAACACGAAATTGTCATTTTAATACTTTAAAGAATGCAAATCCTTTGTAGTCAATGCCTGCTTGATGTCTGGAACTCATAGACACCACCAGACTCTGGGTTTCTTCCCTGGTGGTGCTCTGCCAGGCGTTTACTGTAGGCGGCGCAGACCATAAAGTTCGAGACTGGTAGAAACAAGTCTCAACGCACCCTATGATGTTAATTTCCATGCTAAATTCACAGTTTCCTATCATTCCCGGAGTATGCTGAAGTGAATGCACACCAAAATCTCAAATTCAAATGTACTTCCTGTCAACTTTCTTGGATTTTGTCAAAAACAGTTTTTTCACTACTCCTCCTACTAATTAGTTCCAATCAACTCCAAATTTGGCAAACATCATATTCAGACCAACCTGTACAAACCAATGTTGATAATGCAAACTGTTTGCACTTACATTTATGGTATTTGGGAGATGTTCTTATCCAATGCAATTTACACTCTCATTTATACAACTAAACAGTTTAGGGTTATGGGCCTTGCACAAGGGCCCAGCAGTTGAGCTTGGCAGTGCTGGACTTTAAACTCACAACCTTCCAATCACTAGTCCAACATCTTAACCACTGGTGAAACCAACAATCAACATGTGAAGCTGCATATCAGCAACTACAAAACCTTTCACACTGACACAAATTTTGGTAGGCATCAAGATCATGCCCTGAGGCTACAAAACAAATTTCGTGATAGCACCACTTACTGGTCAAATGTTACAATAACATACCAAAAATGCTTACATCCAACTGGCATTTTTGCTACTCTTCCTCCACATTTTGTCCAATCTTCACAAAATTTGGCTCACTTCATTCGTCTAATGAAAAGTTATCAAAGGAACTCTGATATTCAAAACTGCTCTCCCAAATCATTCTTGAATATCATTGTCTATAGTTATGGCTCTGATTACCTGTGACTGCTTATGCAACAACTGTAGCGCATCTGTGAATGTGCGGCTCACAGAGTCTGGGTGCTTGGCCCCAGAAAATGTCCCCAACCCGTTACATTTCAGACACCTGATCAGTGTACAGTGAGTAGGCATATTTCACAACTAGGCACGAACAGGAATGAAAAATAAATGACGGAGATAGTTATTGATGATTATATAAATGAGGCCACACATTCGAGGTACCTAATACTGCGTACGTCCATATTTCTATGATGTGCGTGTAAAGCAGTGAACGCTGAGGCATTTCTAATGAAGAGATTATAAATTTTGACCTGCACTGAGCATGTGTTTATTTGAACACAAATGTCATTCAGTTTTTAAAAAAAGAACATATATAGATATTATTTTGAAGCAAAACCAGGCAAAAATTTCACACCGTCACAAAATATATCATGTAGTCTTGTGTTAATGCACAATGTGCTGCATATGTGAAATGCTTGATGCCGAAACAGCCTTTCAGATCTTCCTCCTCTTCAGACGTGGCTCGGAGGAGGTGCACAGGCTCTGCTGCTCCAGTTCTTTAACTCTCTGATGCAGAGCCTCAATCTCTTTGTTCTTCTGCTCCTGCAGGAACTGCAGCTTCTGAATATCATCAGAATTGCATACAATCAATGACACTAAAATGGCTAAAAAATAACATTGTCCATAACACATACAGAATGTTCTGGACTATGAAAAGATCCAATTCAGCCTGCTTAGATAAAAGGTTGAGGTGTCAAAACATACAGTCCATAGGCCAGGACTAGCCCAGTAAAACCTAATTCATTTAGAATAATAGGATAAAATAATACTATAAATAATAGAACAATAAAAGAGTAATAAGAGTAATCTCAATTGTACATTGATAATGTACCTTTCAGATAAATGAACACATTTAAAGGTAGTTGTTTATGTGTTACTGATTTTTTGTTGTTGTTGTTCAGCCCACCTGACTTTGGACTGAGTGTAATCTGGCCTGTTAACTAAAATGGGGTTGACACACTTTAAGTATCTTTTATCTTTACAATAGCCTAGTGTCTAAATAAATGTGAGTACATTTTTCTGTATACATACCAATACCACAATAATGGCACTTCTGTGCCCTTAATGGCATAGCCATTAGTGTTTGCTTCAGTCCTTGGATGGGTCACTATATTCAGTACCTATTTAAGTAATTAAGTACGGTATACCTCAATATACACACTATATCCATTGCTTTTCTATCGTCCAGTAATGGTGGAATCAATTTCTTATCACAGAAATGACAACTTACTCTTTTAAATATGTGTTGAGGAATGATCCCAGATGCTTGTGGCTGCAGCTGGCTCTTCACCGACATACTCTGAACCCTCGCAAGTTTAGCGCTGAACTACAGGGAAAAAGGAAAAACTATTATTTGCAGTCAGAGCTCATTTTAATCTGTCAAATCACTAAAGCACTCGTCTTACGTGGATAAACTGTAGGCTGTGACATGTTTTGATAAAGAATGTAAAATTAGCTTATGATTACAGCATTCAGCAGTGCACCCTTTTCCAGACTGAATAACCTGGTTGTCTTTATACTAATTAAGGAATAAAGCAGTGTGCGTCACGCTGCCGTATGGAAACAATAAATGATAGGGTGGTGTGATGAAACAGATTCACCAGCCTGACGTTAACAGTTTTCATATAAAAGCACATCCCCAAAGCTTATTCCCTGATATACCACAGCAATTTTGCCAGCTGCCTCCAGGATTTCGCAATCGCAAAAATGAACACAAAATCAAAGCAGATTCTGCAATATTTGGATGAGCTTGCAATTTTTCAAAACTACTGCTGATTTTCCGCAGATGTGACATCATCACAACGGAAATTCGGTCAACGCCCTCTTCGATTCACACATGTCGACAAGTGTACCGCTAAAAGGTCTTCTTTACCAACAAACATCACTGAGAAAGATCATGCAAAACTATTTTGTGCAATTGCAATTTCGTCAATTTAAGTAAAAAAAGCACACGAAACTCGGCAAATTGCATAGCAATAATAAAAAAAAAGAGCTGCAGCAAAATCAAGTATTCTTGGCCTCAAGAATCACAAAAAAAACTCAGTGAAATCCTGTACGGACGGATTTGCCAATAATTCGATCTTTTTATTTATAAGCGCCACTTCCCACTATATATTTTTCCCATTTACAGTTATGTTTATTCTTGTGAGAAAAGTTAACACCCACATTCCCTCACAGGAAATTCTTTTTTATCTCTTCAAACGAATAATAATGACAAAAATTCCTCTGTACTGAAGACTTACCCGTTACAGCTTTACCTCACAGCATCTACAATGACTAAAGTCTTCATTCATAGATATATCACAGGCATAAATATGTCCTAATAGAAAGCTTAACTAGAGCAATGTTTAAATATTGTTCCATTGTTAAACACTTTCAAATATCCATTTGTAATCAGCCTTAGTTTATGTAGTGTCCGCCATACATGTCCCTGTTAAGGGTCTGTTACTATAGAAATGATAACATATTAGAATGAGTGTATTAATGTAAACCTGTGATTTGTAGCTGCAGTATTGTCAGCCTTCTGACGAAATCAGATTTGAAAATTCAACAGTGATGTGGTATAACAGTAAACAAACTGTTTGAATTTACTCATCTGAAACAATAGGACATGGCGACATTCCTTTATTCATTTCGACAACTGAACACTTGAACACTAATAAACCACAGTTCAACTTCATTCGTATAAAGTTTAGTTTCCATGAGCTTTTTTACTGAACCACATTTTGCCATATTGCAACTGTCATTCTGCTCTCTGATGAATTTAATAAGATGTGGCGTGGTGAATTTGCAAGTGGGCGCGTACCTCATCTATCGACGTTTTACACAAATCCATGCTAAACAAATTGATAACAGCAATGTTATTCAGTTACTCAGCTCCATTTCCCTTACTTTTAAACCGCTAAGGAATAAAGCTGGATCCGGGGGTTATTAAGTTTGAATGTAATACGTCCATTTCCTTTCCCACTGAAACGTGAACGTGCAACGGTTAAACCCTAAACCGATTTAGTGAAATGGTATCAGCGTTATATCTACTTCTTCAGATAGAAACGAAGCTTCACTTGGGACGCATGGTTTGCTAAATCAAATAAGGCTAAATGTTACAGATGGCACAGAGCAGTGAGATTAGCAGAAGAGTTTATTCATGTAGGAATAACACTAAACTGTGCAATTAAAAGGGGGTCGGGCATGGAGATGTAACTCAACACCACGGCACCTGTAAAGCAGAAATGTCAGATGTATATACCTCCATTTGTAGCTTTATAACTTCGCTTTGCTTTTCTTTCTCCTGGTCCTTCATTTTCTGTCTCATCACTTCTATCGCACGCTCCTCTCTGTCCAGAGCCGCTTTCATTTCAACATCTTTAGACTCCACTTTTAAATGAACACAGTATGCAAAGTCATCAGTTATCATTCGGTCAGCCCCTCACACTAAGGCTATTTAATACTGGCTGAAATAAAGCAATTATATCAAACAGTGAAGGAATTAAACATGTAATCATTATAAATAAACAGGGGGAAAAGGCTTTTCTTTCACACCTTGCATTTTACGCTTGTAGTCCTTCAAATATATAAACCTTGATGACAAAATGAGTGATCTTTAAAATACTAAACATAAATACAATTATACTTAGACTAAATAAATATGTACACCCTCGAAGTAAACAACTAAACTGACATGTAAAACATACGAACAGAGAACTTGTAATTTAATGCAACAACATCTGGCCAATTAAATTGATTTAGATAAGATTGCAAACATCACAGTCCATTTATATTTGCTTAATTTAATTAATGGAGCAAGCCAAAAATCATGAACAGAATACACAGTACCCGCCACTAATATTGTCACCCTCGGTAAATATGAGCAAAGAAGGCTGTGAAAAATAGTCTTTAATGTTTTATCTTTTGTTCAAAAAATTACAAAATACTCTGCGCTCATGGATGTCACACTTGCAAACACAGGTTTGTAAATAATAATAATAATAATAATAACTTTCTTAAATATAGATAGATGTGCAACAATTATCTGCACCTTTTGAATTCATGAGAAAAATATATTTTATATATATTTAAATAAAAATATATGAATATATTTGAAGTTCCAGTAGTGTCTGACAAACTGAAAACCCTCGAGTTTGTTTTTAGATGAGAGCAGAGGTTTTTTTCTTGAAACCCTTCCACCAACTTGTGGTGATGTAGGTGACTTCGGATTGTAGTTTTGGAGACTTTCTGACCACAAGACGCAACTAACTTCTGCAATTCTCCAGCTGTGATCCTTGGAGCTTTTTTTGCCACTCGAATAGTCCTCTTCACTGTGTGTTGAGAAGATATAGACGCATGTCCTCTTCCAGGTTGATTCATAACATTTCCATATTGCCCTAATGGTGGAAATGGGCATGTTCAATGCTTGTGCTACTTTCTTATAGTCGTTTTGGTTTCATTTTGTGAAGCTCAACAACCTTTTGACGCACATCACAGCTAGATTCCTTTGTCTTGTTAATAACCTATCGTTATGATTGACTAAGGGAATTTGGCCTGTGTGTTACCTCATATTTATACCCCTGTGAAACAGGAAATCATGGTTGAACAAATTTCCTATTCCTAATCACCGAGGTGTACTAAAAAAAAAAAAAAAAAGTAAAATACCAATGGGAATATACCTGAATTCTATGAATTCGTAGGGGTGCCAATAATTGTTGTATATTTGATAATGATATTTCTTGGTGTTGTGTTTGCAATTGTTCGACATCCATGAGAGCAGAGTATTTTTGTGAATGTTTTGAACAAAATATGGAAAGATTAAACAATAAAGACAATTTTTCACAGCCTGCTTTGCTCATATTTACCAAGGGTGCCAATATTAGTGGAAGGCACTGTAAGTGAATTTCCCTGTTTCAAGCTTTTCCCTCAAACAGTTCACTACAGAAAAACTAAATGAGTAAAATGGTGGCACAGGAGGTCATTTGTTTACTTCTTGCTCATTTTCTGACCAACGATTTGTTGTTAAGACCATTAAAAGCTTGGCTAGTTTGCACCCAGGAGTGTGTATATGAATAGAAACTATGTCATTTCATTCTCTTAATATGTCAAAACCTGAACCACTTCAAATGTGCTGCTATTTAGGTAAATTACTCAAGCAAAATTGCAGTTATACTGAATATTGGCATGGCAGTATAACCGCACAATTGTGAGTGTGATATTGCTTTTACACAACAGTTCTATAGACAAGAACTTAATATACACAATATGGCCACACAATCTTCTGATAAAATTGGGGTCCTTTCTTCCTTTTCGTCATAATAAAATGTATCGTCTGCCATGTCTGCAGATGATGTCGCAGACTCTACTGTAATAAATATTTAGAACTAGCAAAGGGAAATTTTGCATGGCCAACACATATGAATGGCGTGACACACACAGTGAAACATCCCAGGGCTTTTATAGAAAACTCTTGGAAAACTGCTCGACCAATCAAATTAGTGGACTGGAATTAACTGTTGTATAAAGGAAAATATTCAACTTCAGGGTGGTAAGTAACTCCACTTCAGGTCAGGCCATATTACACAACCTGCCATTGATTATTTTCAGGTCCCCAAGTGGTTTATTCCTTACTTAAGAGGAATAAGTGAACAATAACCAGTTTTTAAAAAGTTTAAAATGCCTAATACTACATAAAATGTTTTTTTTTTTTTATCGTTTGTATACTCCTCCTTGTATGCAAGTGTGTCAGTTGACATATTTAACAGTAATGATCTACATTTTGTAATAAATATATGTGTATATTTACTGAGCTGAGGGTGATATGGTCAGTATATGCTTGCCCTCACATTTCCTCTTAGTATCTGCAGCACAGTCCTCCATCTCCCTCTGGTGCTGCTCTTGCAAAGCTCTCATCTCACACTGCAGCCTCTGAACACAAGCTCTGCTCTCCTACATTTACAATCAGGCAGGTTTTCAGATTTTGCAGTTTTGAAGCATTATGGGGGGAAAAATGTGATCCTACAAATGTGCATGAACCATATGACAATATCTATAATATTCATATTAGAATAAATTTGCTACTGTAGATATCATGGATACATTTATAACCAGACTGTTCTTCGATTTACACTTTTACAGCTTAGAGGAAAATTTTACTTTTCTCTCAATACTTCTCTCACCATCCTTTTTTCTCTTGAGAGAGAGGTTGTTGTATCTAATGTATGTTAGTTTCTGATTTCACCTGGTTGTGCTTTCGTCCTGTAAAGCAACCTTGGATTTAACAAATCTGCTTTTAAATTAATTTAAAAAAACAACAACTGTATATTATATTAAATTTAAACAAATGAACAACAAAAACAATAAACTCAATTAAAAAAAAACTCACAATAATTTTATTATCATTATTATTATTATTATTATTATTATTATTATTATATTGCTTCATAATTATTCTTTACACCACTTTATACCATTGTTTTACTTGTGTAAATTTTTTATTTAATATTTTCTAATTAAACACTGCGGAAAAATAATTTTCCCACCTCGTCCTCTATTTTGTTGTGTTTTTTTTAAGTTTAAGATGAATTGGATTACCGCCACTTGATCTTCATTTTGCTTCTTCAGTTCAAGGATGACATTTTTCAGCTTCTCGTTTTCACCTAGATTAAGAGGGAAAAGGACCTCATCCAGAAGTCACTGAAATCTTTTATTTTCTATCATACACTACACCATTACATAAAAATAATTATGGCTAGCAGATATCCTACCTCGAAGGTTACACTGTTGTTCCAAGTTGTTCTGAAGACATTTAATGCTTCGCAACAATCCATCTTTTTCTGAAGACACAGGTTGTATTCTATTACAGCTACAGTAAGCAGAATATTGCACTAATAGGTTCACACACATTATCTGCCACTAGAGGGTAACAAAGTCTATCATATTACATTATATTACATGGATAGCTCACCCAAAAATGAAAATTCTGTCATCGACCACTCACCATCATGTCATTCCAAACCAATATGACTCTAGTTCATCTTCAGAACAGAGATGAAGACATTTTTAATGAAACCTGGGAGATTTATGTCCCTCCATTTACAGTCTATGTAACCAAAACTTTCAAGCATCGTAAAAGTTCATGAAGGCATTGTAAAAGTAACCCATGTGACTCTCCAGTGGTTTCATCCCAGTTTTCTAAAGCAATACGAATGCTTTATTCACAAAATATGTCCACTTTCGCATAGATCGCCGAGGCCCATTCTAGAAAGAACCCCAAAGCGTGTGTGATGTGTTGACACGAGAGCGACACGAAAGATGTTCCAGAAAGCGGACAGTTGTTTTTTGTTTTTTTTAAAGGCCTCCTCGATGTGGAAATCTGCAGACATCTTTGTTACAAAGATTGTCCTCTGTGACTCGGTTTGTGTACAGCGTCCCTCTTCCTCTTCTATAAACAATGCAGCACTTCCGGGTCCCGTTGTATCATGAGAATGTCCGTTCTTGAGTCAACGCAACACGCATGCATCATGGTTCTCTCGTGAACACGTGTCTGAGGTCTATGTGGAAGAGAAGGCACAGAGACTTTTAAACCGTTGGAGTCACATGGATTACGTTTACGACGCCTTTATGAACTTTGTGGAGCTTGATTTCATTCGAAATGTCTTCCTTTGTGTTCCGAAGACGAATGAAAGTCTTATAGGTTTGGAACGACGTAAGGGCAAGTAACTGATGAAAGAGTTTTCATTTTTGGGTGAACTATCACTTTAATACCTGCAGCCAGGCTGCGAATTATGTGTTCTGTCATGATCATCCATTCAGCTGTGTAAAGGTTAGGAATCACTTCAATTCAATTTCGACATACTAAGATGGTGTATCGTACAAAACCTGTGGTGTTTTAAACATATTGTTTTTGTTCTTTCCTAAATTATTCGAAACCAACACCATGCCATTGACAGCTATTGTGTACAGTGCATACTGAGGTATTTTACAATAACTATTATAACTAGTATTTTGGTTTAATTTGCATTACACCAACTAGTCAGTCTGGTTAACCACCCCCCTCCCCAAACATAAATTTGCATCCCCCATAAGGTCTGGATTAAAGGACAAGGGAAATGTAAGCAAAAGTATATTTGCAAGATATGAAAATATTGGAGACAGATATAAAGACAAAGGATTGGCATAAAATGCTTACAGAATATTTTTAATCAACTGTACAAAGCTGTTTATACTGCTACAGCTCTATATTTTACTGATAGTATTTATTTATTTTTCTTTGTATCCCTATAAATTGATTTTCTGTATGTTTTTCTGAGCGTGTATTCATTTTTTTTAAGACTGGGTGTGAAAGCTACGGTTGAAATAAATGGACGTGGCAACCACCCTGCAGCACCATAAATCCTCTTAACTAAATATCAAACCTGTTCGCACCTTCAGTTAAATGTTTATCCTTGCCCTGTGACCATTTTAGCAGTCTATTGGCCTCGTCCAGTTTTATTTCAAGGATGCTGTTCTTCCCTCTTAGCTCTGTTATTTTCTTTATGAACACACACACACACACACACACACACACACACACAAACACACACAAAAAAAGAACGGCTGCTTTAAGGTCAATCAAATCAAATCAAACATGGCGTCCTCGCTAACCCCCGACTTTAGATAGTTAGATAGATAGATACTTTATTGATCCCCAAGGGGAAATTCAGGAAACTTAGTTACTAGCTGTTAATCTCTCTCAGGAAGAAAAGCAAACAAACAAGGTTGTATCGTGTTGTCAGTGATATACTTGCTCAAGTAGACTGAAGTCTTGAATTAGTTTATCGAGGTTGACAACCGTTTTCTTCATTTTCACTTGCAAATCCACGGTTGAATCGCAACTAGCAGATGAATCAAACGAAGAGCCGGCTCATCGATTCCCCTATGTACTAAGAATTGAGAGTCGAATCCAAAGCGTTGACTCTGAATCAATTCGTGAATCGACTCGAATGATTAAGGATAACTGTACAAATGTAAACTTTAATTGCTTACTTTTTTAAAATATATACATCTATTCTTTATTATAATATATATTACATTTTAAACAAGCCATGCAGAGAGTCCTATCTATTGCCATTGACACTTATTTTTTACAAACTTATCTAGCTAGGCACTGCAGAGCAGAACAGAACACAATAGAAAAGAAACACAAACAAGATGAGGCATTTGTGGTGTAACATTGTGTGCTGGAGTTTAGAGGAAAAAGTTCTGGACTTACAAGTGCACTTCGGCAAAAACTGGCTCATGCTTGCTAGGGTTAGAAACTGTGCTGTTAGATACAGAAATACTGTAAGCAAACAAATGAGCAGGTTCCTCATCCATGATTTTATACCAAAGATATACTAATCCACCCAGCTATGATTCCATTTTACGGCACCAGCCCTTATAGTTGTAAACAGTAATTAACTATGATTTGCAATATTTATATACAGCTCATAAAAATAGGTCATTGTAATTTCATCCAATAAATCTAATCCAGTTCAAGTCCATCTTACCAAAATGTTCCAATAATATAATAAGGACCAGTCAGTGAAAAATCTGCTTGGATTCCACATTTTTAGCCCAGTCTAGTTTGGTGTTGGCTAATAACGTCCAACGTGCTTTACAGCTAATCCATTCTTTCCCCAAATCCAAGTACATTTCTGGCATTACTTATTTGGAGTAATGCTGTCTAGTAGGTCAGGAGTCAAATAACCCACAGGATATTTGCTTTCCTTCAAAACAAGGCTATCTTTCCAGCCCACTCCATCCACCATAGTGTATACTGGAGGACTCGGCATCGTGAGGATAGGAAAGGCAGAGAGGATGGGTGTCACCTCTGGTTTTGCAATGGTGTTCTGACACTGTTGTGGAGTATTGTTGGTTTCTGACCCAGGGTTTGCTGTGGATGAGCTTGGCTCGTTGGTACTGTAACCTCTTTCATTAAGGGTCACCATCATCCAGGGATTTTTCTCTTTACACTCAACTTTATTTTGAACGCTGCAGCCATCAGTCACGTTCTGCTCTGGGAACAGCAGTGTCTTACCACATGGCATAATTTCAGCCACTTGAGAGTAAATGGAATTCTGCCATGCAGGTTCCTGTGCAGGAGGAACCACAGGTTGCAGAGATCCCAAATTATCAGGAGGTATCAAAGTGTGAAAACAATCTTGGGCACTGGTTGAAGGGTGATTAGCATCTTGGTGATCATGATCAGACAGATCAGGGTCACAGCAGCTCGCCCGACCTGAGTCGTCATCCTGGAACCCACTGGATGTCGGAGGGGAATCAGAGACATGAGATTTGTCAAAGAGGAGTGGTGTGTCCAAGCCTTCAGTCATCTCAGTTGGTTCATCAATGTCCACCTGTATGAACTCCACCCATGGGTCATTACTATAGAGCTCTGGTCGTAGATCTGGGTGAGCACCCAGGACCGAGGTGAACTCAGTTAGCTGGCCCTTCTATAAAGACAAAAAGTGCAAAATATCACAGGAAATGTTAACTTTATAGACAAAAACAATAAGAGTGAACACAGGGTGTAATGGTATACTGGTCTAATAAAGCAATGTGAAGTAGTTAAGGAACTATTTTATCATTTTTAATTATAATTACTATGGCAAATGTGCAAATATTTAGACATGTAAAACTTTTTGTTTTAGGGCCTAATTAACCTCTCATGTATTTTTTAAAAATTATTATTTTTTTTTTTTTACAATACCGGATTTGTGCAAGTAAAAAACAATCATGTCTCTTTTGTGTTGAAAGTTCTTTGGTTTTACTCATAGTAATGGTTGTTAAAGGGATTTTAAATGTGTGCAACTTTATATGTATATCCCAGGGAAACAGGACATGATTAAAGGCAACAGCAGAGTTTTGGGGGATTGAGAGCAAATAAAAAATGACAGGAATGACGATTTGTTTGAAATTTTTTAAAAATATTTCTTCAGGGTCTAAATCATTTTTGCAAGTGAAAACAGTATTGTTTCTTAAAAAGGAATTATTTTGAGAAGTATCCTATTTTTTATTAGAACAAAAATAATCAGCTTTTCTTATTGTATACATCAAAATTTTAATTATTGTGTGTTTTGTTATACAATTATATTTTGTCATTTTCATTGAGCCAATAATCAATCAATCTAGCTATGTATCTCTTTATCTCATCAGTTTTAGAGGGACGTCCTGTGCTTAGTAGTGTCACTTATTTGACATTTTCTCCACTTGTCGATTATTGTCTTTACAGGGTTCCATGGTATGTACAATGCATTGGAATTTTTTTTGTAACCCCCTCCTAATTGATATTTGTCAACAGTCAGATCCCGTACCTGCTTCGTACGCTCTTTGTAGACCGTGGATTTTCTAGTTGGATGTTACCAAGGAAATATCAGGGAAAATCCTATAGGAACAGCTGTACTTTACTTGGGGGTAATCAGTTGCTTTAATTGAGGGCAGGTGTATACTAATTAGTATTTAACATAAGTGTGAATGTGATTGGTTTATTTTGAACACTGCTACATTCCCAATTATAAAGGGGTGTGAACATTTATGCAAGCTGGGTATTGGAAGTTTTTTATTTGAAAAAAAATAATAATAATAAAATCCCCTAAAATGATTCTTATTGTTTTTCACATTAATTAATAGGTTAAAATTTCACAATGGTTGTGATATAATTTATTTTGGTTTCTTTTTTACATCACAAAAACCTGCCTTTTTAACAGGGGTGTATAGACTTTTTATATTCGCCATATATTTACAATAAGGGAGATTTTACGAGCCATTTCCAGTTTTATATTCAGGAGACCCGGTCATGTCAAGTAATTGAAATTTAAAGTGTGATAATCTTTTTTTGCATTTGTAATAATGTGGCTTTTTAATACATTTCCAGCCCTAGTTTGTATACCATTAAATAGACATCACAGACTTAATACCTGTAGGAGGAGTGGATCAATTCCTTTGATTTTCGGTCCAGGAACACGTGGCAGAAGAATCACCATAAGCCTGAAACAACAGTTTTAATCTTAATTAAAAATTTCGATTCTCATTACATCAAATGCTGGTTGCTTATCATACAAGTGAAACATTAAAGCACTAAATCAGCTGTGAATTTTTCCATTTGACTTTAGGGTAATTTTTCTCTGTACATATTGCAAATTACTGGATTTTTAATGAACCAAGAATGTTTTTATTTTTAATTTTTTTGACTAAACAATCATTATGTGGATGACAATATCAAAGTAGTCTCTTACTTCTGTTTACGTGACACCACAATCAGGATCAACATGATTCCAATAGCAGTAGCCATGAGGATAAACACTACAGTTATGGGGATTCTTGAGCCTAAAAACAACAGCAGAGATGAGATTTCGATCATTCAAATAATGTGTTAATTGAACATGATTATATGATTATATTATGAGCAATAAGTTTAGTCTTAAGTTGCACCTTTGCTGGGAACAAGTATGAAGATGGAGTCACCAAAATCCCCAAAGTTGTAGCCCCTCATTTTGGACCTGACCCTGACTTCATACTCGGTGTTGCTACGAAGGCCGTATATGTTCGCCTGTGTGTCCTTTCCACTGTCCAGCTGGAAAATGACAAATTAAGCCAAAAGTTTTAAAAAATGCACAGACGCAATGAGTATAATAATGTTCGTCTTAGGGAATCACATCTAAACATAACTAAACGGCTGTATTCTCATTGAGGAATCCACATCCTTTACATATGGAAATTACAAACAATCTTGTGCACAAATCTTCTGCCCAATGGATAATAGCGGTGTATTTTGGAACATGATTGGCTCTTGTATTTTACGACGATTTCTCCATAAAGCCAACTGAAGTGACGGGAGTATGTGATTGTTTAGATGCACAGTTTACACAAGGAAAGCTATTAGCTTCCATTACTTGTTAGCAACATTAGGTACATCGCTCTATTGCAAAACTCAAGAAGTACCCACTGTTGGACAGCAATTTCTTGGCTGATTTCAGGTAACTGTAGCTATGTTTAGGGGATGATTAGGGGTGGGTGATCTGCTACAAATATAATTTTTTTTAAACTTTGTAAAATTGTTGATACAAATGATACTTGTATTCAATAAAAACTATACCAAAATGAAAGACTTACTCAAAAGAGATC